>PVJS01015065.1:0-39419 GCA_004027185.1 Glis glis | reverse complement strand
TCTCATGAAGTTGTGGGGGGCCTCACTAGGTAGAGAGAGAGAGAGAGAGAGAGAGAGAGAGAGAGAGAGACAGGGAGAGAGAGAGAAAGAGAGAGCGAGCTGAAGCTGGCCGTGAACCCAGATCCTCCGGTTTCCACCTCCCAAAGTACTGGGATTACAAGCGTGTGCCACCATGCCCGGCTTCCCAATAAAAGTATATTTTAAACAAAGAAAGTATCTTTTGACTGGGAATGGTGCCCCCTTTTTGACAGTGCCCAATTACGATGCCTTCATATCCTTTCAGATTATGAGTTTGAGACCACGAGGCCAGTGGCCACCACTGAGCCCTGGACCACGGCTTCCACACCGAGAGTCATCCCAGAGGACGGCAACATCAGCTCCTACCCTGAGGAAGAATTTGACCTGGCTGGAAAGAAACGATTTGTTGGTACATATAACTTCCTCATTTTAATCAGAGAGACATGGTTTTTAACTTTTGCCCTTCGAAGAAGAATAGAACTAATCTTCTGGCCTGGCTAAGGCAGTGCATTTTGAGAAGAAGTTTTCCCAGGATGAGGTTTCCAATTCGGGGTCACTTAGTGAGTCAGTCCTGTGTAGATGAATATTAATTTGCTTTCTGCAAAAGTCAAAGGAGGGACAGATGTGGGATAACCATTGGTGTCCAACAGAGAAGGGTTTAGAGAAGTTGCCCTGTGTAGACGAAGAGTGAAAAACACTTAAAAATCATCAAGACTAGCGGGGCGCGGTAGCACACACCTGTAATCCCTGTATTTGTGAGGCTGAGACAGGAGGATTGCAGGTTTGAGGCCAGCCTTGCAACTTAGCAAGGCTCTCAGCAACTTAGTGAGACCCTGTTTCAAAAAAAAAATGTGGGGGTGCAGCTCAGAGGTGGAATGATCCTGGGTTCAATCCCCTGTACCAAGAAAAAAAATCAGGGAAGGGAACATAAATATTTTTATGGTAGCCAGTTCTAAGACAAAATTTATCACTAGGCCTTGTTTGTACGTTGTTTGTTAAAGTCTTCCTAAAAGGTTTACAGCCTACTGAATGGAGCCACAAGTTCCATAGTATCACAGAAGCAAAGCAGGTTTCCTTCAGTTGCTTCCTATCATTTTCCTTAGCCTCAAGGATTTGGGATCTAGGCATTCATTTTTTTCTCTTCTTTCTCAGTAATTAAAACAATTTCAATAGGAGATTCTATGTAGCGAAACTGCTTCATTCTCTACCAAAGTCTTCTTTTCCCATGCCCTTCATGAACTCCACTAATGAGACAGTTGGATTAATACGTTACTAAGTGGAGACAAGCAACAGCTTAAATTAATATCACACTTTTCTGTTTCCAAAACAAATTTCCTCCCATGAGCAGAGAACAAGTCTTGCCAGCCAAGATGTGGTGATTGAGTATCTAAACCATGCATACTTGAAGAGCAAGAATATTAATTTGAGGTAGCATTCCTGAGGCCATTGGCAACGCTTATGCAGCAGCCCTCTGTGCTCAACAAATGCTCCGACTTTTCTCCCTCCAGTTCCATGGCAGAAATGGAAATGCTTTCCGTGCTATTCTTAGCTCTTCCACGAGCTCATCTAAAGACTTTCTAAAGGTTTGCTATTGTCTGGCTGATTTCTTATGTCTGCCAATCTATGAAGTATAATAGCCTCCTCCCCAAACTTCCTGTTGCTATCCATGGACAAGACTTAAAGGCCTAATTTTATATTAATTATGAGAAAATGGAGGACCTAAAAATTGCATTCAACCCCAATAGCCGCTGGAAATGGGAACCTCTCACCACAAGATGGATGCACTCTATAGAAATTACTAGACTGTTGCTTGGGGGCACTTGAGAGCGTTGCATGTAGTAAGTTTCAACCTCAATTCCTTGGTGTTTCTAACTCCTCTTCCTCTTCCTCCATCATACTGGGGATGAACCCAGGGGCATTCTACCTCTGAGATACACCCCCAGCCCTATTTTATTCTTTAGTTCAAGATAGGGGTCTCACTAAGTTGCTGAGGGCCTTGCTAAGTTGCTGAGGCTGACCTCAAACCTGTGATCCTCCTGTCTCAGCCTCCCAAGTACTGGAATTATAGGTGTGCACCATTACACCTGGTTTCTAACTTCTTAAAGAGTGGGATGTAATAAAAAGAGCTGTGGGCTTGAGACAGAGAGTCTCCTGTTAGACCCTTACTTGGGTGTGTGCTGACCACATCAGTAGGCTCAGCTGCAACTAGAGGACCAGTGTAGCGGTGCCATTTGTTGCAGATGGTGTTGATGTTGATTGATTGATTAGAAGTCTGTCACATGAATGGCAATGAATTCAACATGACAAGATCTGAGGAGGCCGGGGAGGAGAAGAGATATCTCTTCTCTCTCCTCTTCCTTCCATCAGTTCCCACTTCTATTGAAAGTTATAATCAAAACATTATATGACATTATTAATCATAGGAGATAGCAAAGCAGTCATGGGGTGAGCCAAGGAAAAACATCAAGGTAGTCACAGATGAATCAGGGAAGGAAAGGGGAAACAAGGAAGTTGTCAGGGTCTTTGCTTATCAGTCTTATTTGGTCCTTGAAGATTTGTCTGCGTGCAGAAATCTCCACCTGGGTGGGCAGTTTGTGCCCCTCCCAAGCCAGACTGAGGTGACCTCAAAGCAGATGACTAACAAGGCCCACAACAGACCAGCCCATGTCCTGCCTTATTCCCAGGCCCCTTTTATCCACTGAGATGGCCTGGGTAGGAAGAGCTTCAACATTGTCCCTAAGTGTGAACCACTATTATTAAACTGAGCAGTGCTGGTGTAGAGAGCTGTTTGGACCAATACAACAGCTATTCCAGGTGGCCGGGAGGTTATGAAGCTCTAAAGGAGGCCACCTACGGCTGAGGCTTGAGGCTGTCATTGCAATCAGTGGATATTTTCTTTTCTGGCCCCAACATAGTGGAGCTAATGAACTGTGATGAGAGAATGCTGGTTAACTGTAGGGTGGGCCTGAGTCACACTTTTCCAAATGTTTGGGCATAGAGATGGCAAGATGCCTCAGGCTTATATTACATTGAATTATAGTCTGGGGAGCTTTCAAAATCACTTCGAGGACAGAGTCCTCAATGTCGATGGGGCAATAGAATCTTTTGCAACCACCAGACCGAAAACTATAAACACATGGGCTCATTAAGGAGAGTGAGGGATGTGCTTTTGAGTTTGGCTTCAGGGCTGAGGGCTCAGGAGTCTCTGGCAGGGAGAGACCGAATGGTGGGTCTGATTGCATGGAGCAGATGCTCTGTTTGTGCCTCCAGAAAAAGCCTTCAGCAATCCGGTCAGGCATCTGTGTTCTTTTCCAGCTCCTTATGTGACGTACCTAAGCAAAGATCCATCCGCTCCGTGCTCACTGACCGATGCTCTGGATCATTTCCAAGTGGAGAGCCTGGATGAAATTATTCCAAACGACCTGAGGAAGAATGGCCTGCCTCCTCAGCATGTCCCCCGCAACATCACCGTGGTCGCCATGGAGGGCTGCCACTCATTTGTCATTGTGGACTGGGACAAAGCCACCCCTGGAGATGTGGTAACAGGTGTGTCTTAGGCAGGTGCTCAGAGTTCCCATCCATCTGTAGGTGGGAGATACAGACAGTAAGGGATGGATCGTAGATGGATGGGTTGGATGGAGAATGCAGGTGTCTTCATTCAGCGGGATGAAGCAGAGGCCCTGATGGAAGCCTCATGGGGTGATATAAGGAGCTCCAGAAGGAAGTCAGAAGTCCTGAATCCTAGTCCCACATCAGTTTACATGAACTTTAGCTAGCTATTTTATCTCCCTGGGCCTCAGTTTCCTATGGAAAATATCATTATATCTCTAATATTCTATTATCCTGCAAATGTCAGGGAGCCCAGGGATGAGATCCTCCAGCAAGGATGGTGAAGAAACTTTGACTGAATCCCAACTCTCTCTTCCCCTCTGCCCATGCCTGCTGGCTGCTTCCCAATTCCTCATGTGGGAACAGGGGTGATGGGAAGGTTCCTGGGGATCTTGAACTCCCAGGTCTTGGCCTGTGAGGTGTCTGTGAATTCATGTGCCTCTGCCAAGGATATATTTGAGGATAAATCTTCTAAAATAAGTCCTTAAAGAAAGAATAGATATTTGAGTAGTTCCTTCCTTTGCATTTGGGTCCATGGGCTGTGTAAAGGGAAGGCGCAGGTATGTGGCTGCGTATGCGTCTCGGGCTGGTGAGGGAGTGGTATCAAAGGTTGGGGTTTGACATTACCTGTCACTGTTATGCTAGTGACATTCATGCAACTCTAAATTTCTAACTCTTTTGTTGTATGTCTGTGTAATGGTTTGTATTTATTTGTGGGGGGTTAACTGGGAATTGACCTCAGGGGCATTCTACCTCCAAGCTACACCCCCAGCCCTATTTTTATTTTTATTTTTGAAACAGGGTCTTGCTAGGTTGATGAGAGTCTTACTACTTGCTGAGGCTGTCCTCGAACCTGTGATGCTCCTGTCTCAGCCTCCCAAGTACTGGGATAACAGGCATGTGCCACCACGGCCGGCTTAATGGTTTGGATTTAGAACTCCCCCTATCCCTCATGGAAACAAGGTAGCAATGTTGGAAGCGGGGCTTGGTTTTTAAGGAGGTGTTCCTGGGGGTGGCCTTGAGATTATGTATGGTTCTCTCTTCCCCTTTCTTGCTCTCTGGCTTCCTGCCTGCATGATGTGAGGGCAGAGCCCTTGCTTTCTCCCTCTCTCTGCTTCCCACTGCCATGCCCTAAGCTCTGCAGACCTGGCCTCATATGGACTGAACCTCTAAAATCTTCAAAAACTGTAAGCAAATTAACCTTCCTTCCTCTACGTTGTGTGGTCAGTTGTTTTGGATTACATCAGTGAGAATGCTGCCTGAAACAGTCCCCAATATTATCTTTTAAAACAAGAAAACAATGTCAAAGAGTACCAACTTCTCTTTTGGAGTTTACAAAGCAGCCAAAAGCCAGAGTAAGGGACTGTGTTAGTCAACTTTTTCATCACTGTGACCAAAATAGCTGACAAGAACAACTCAGAGGAGGAAAGGTTTATTTGGCTCATGGTTTCAGGGGTTCAGTCCATGGTCAGCTGGCTCCAAGGCAGAAACATCATGGGTGTGGTGGAAGAGAGCTGCTGTACTCATGGCAGCCAGGAAGCAGAGGGAGGGAGAAAGATAGGAAGTGGCCAGGGACAATAAAGTTCTGAAGGCCACGCCCAAGTGACCCACCTCCTTCTGCCATGCTCCACCTCTGAACCTCGCTACATTGGAGACCAGACTTCAAACACATGAGCTTTTTGGGGGGACACGCCAGATCCCCCCAAAGCATAGCAGGGACACAGGAAATGATGCTCCTGGATATTCTGCCAGGTGTGGCTAAAGGGTCGAGGGGTGCAGGGAGGGTGTAGGATTCAGGAGTTTGAGTCTTTTGTGTAACTAAAAGTGCTGCTCACTCTGCAGTGTGTGCTGAGAACAATTTCTGCAAAGCACAGCATGTTCTTAATAGAAAGCAAATAAATTACTGGAAGGAAGAAAGCGTATAATCAAAACACCCAGAAAATTCTTTGATAAATTGAATATGGTTTTATGAATGGCAAATTTTAAAAGCAAGAAAGGAAGCATACAGAAAAAATAATCAAAAATCTTATTTTAAGCAAGTTAGCTTTTGATCGCTTGCATAACAGCTATCACTTAACGTAAATATACCACTGTGCTCTGAGCCAAGAGGCTTCTAAGAAACATTGGCTGCAGGATAAGAGCGCACTGACCACATGAAAGGGGCCCCAAGGCCTCTTGCAGTGAAGAAAGGGCCTTCAGGGAATGCCAGACAAAATGTCTCTGGGACTCAGTGCAGACACAATTACTGAATTATCCCATAGGGCCTGGCTGCTGAAACCCCTTCCTCCTGATACCTTCGTTAGAGGTCATGCATTGCGTGCTCTCCAAAGCTCCTGAGAGACCTCAGTGTCTTCCTCCACCTAACCCGAAGTGATGCCTTGGCGCCCAATCACAAGTACTGTGGCTTTTGCATAAATGACATGGATGAGATATTTATGGGAATCTGGACACTCCCATGCAGTGTCCTGCTGGCTCTTGTCGGGCTGATTACCGTGGGACAGGAGAGCCCAAAAGCCAACAGAGAGGATAGTGGAGCCCTTCATCAGTAAGTGGATCGAGCACCAGAACAAAGAAGCCGAGTGGATACAGAGATACAGCCCGAAGCTGGGCAAAGCACCCATCACCAGGACCCACTGCAGGGCATTTGGACTCTGGTGGTGACGTGGGATTGGAGTGCGGGGCTGATTTTCACTTGTCATTCTTTCTTTCACAAGCAGCCAAGTCACTGTGTAGCAATGTGGCGTGGCATCCAAACAATGTGAGACTCCCCCAGAGCAAATATGTCCACCACCAGTTGCTTTCCTGAGTCACTCCTAATAAATTGCTTCACTAGGAGCAAGTCCATGGGAAATCACCAACATGATGACCCCGGTTTTTCAGGACCAGCTCATCAGTCTTTTGCAACTGGTCTAGTCAAGAACAACAGAGAAATCAGGAGTTATACTGTGCTTAGCAAGTATGTTAGCAAAACCCTGATGCCTCAAAACCCAAACACAAGGATAAGCAGAGACACCGGTACCCCACGTGGAAAACACATGGTTGTGACCGGAGCCAGAGCAGGAGCATGAGCTCTGCCGACTCCCATCACAGCCAAGTTTCTGAGGCACATGTGGGACCCTCAATCCACCACCATGTGGGCCATTGTTGTATACAACAGCACTCTAAGCATGTAAGGCTTGTTTTCACTGTTGTCAGAGCAGGAGGGAATTCTATGGAAAGAGCAGCAACTGTTAGTCAGCTTTCCACCACTATAACAAAGAACCTGAGATAATTAACTTCTAAGGAGAAAAGGTTTGTTTGGACTCATGGTTTTGGAGTTTCCTGTTCAAGACTGGATAGATCATTGCCTTGGGCCTCTGCTTGGAGTGCCAGGTGGCAATGGCGAGGAGGACGTTGCAAAACAAAACTGCTCACCTCATGGCCAGGAAGCAAAAGAGAGAAGTAGAAAGGGACCGTGGACTCTTTGAAGGCACACCCCCAATGACCTGAAGACCTCCCCCTAGGCTCCACCTCACAAAGATTCCACCACCTCCCAAAAGCCCCACCTGGGGACCAACCCTTTGACATATGGACCCTTGGGGAACACTTATCCAACCCATAGCAGCAACACTTCAGCTTCTCACAAAATACTTGTTGAAGAACAACAATATTGCAGGGGAATGTGGGAAGGACTTCAGAGCCCAGTTCACCTGGCCCATTTGTTAGCCATGCCATGCTAATCAGTGACCACAGACTGCTATATAGAATAAAGTTTACCTCTTAGATGCATTTGATGGTATTGATCTTTTCCCCCTTCTTGAGTTTTGTGATCCAATTCATGTCCCCCATGGCAGGTCAGCTCTCCCTACACTTCCTCTCAAAGTACCATGGGCCTTTCCTTCCAACCACTAACCACAGCTGTGTAATTCTATTTGTACACCCTACTGTTCCTTGACTTCTTGGTCACCAGTTTATCTCCAGCCCTTAGTACCATACATGACAAGTAGCACCCACATAATATTTGTTGAATGAATTAAACAGATGTGAACTCACATGAGGCATTGAGCCTGTTCCTAAGAATCAGCTTCCTCGTGAGTCAAAATGGGGTTAGCAATACCTTGTAGGTACGAGGGTTGTGAGAATTAACCAAAGTAAAACTTAATTGAGAGCACTTAGCATCATGTTTGAAACAGAGGAAGTGCTTGAGAAATGGATCTTCCTTTGTGTACACATAAAGACCCAGTCCAAAGGGCACGCTGAGCTCAGATAGGAACTTTGCTTTGCTCCTGGAAGGCTGGCCAGGTGCTGGGGCTATGGCCGGCATGCTAAGGTCTGTGACTAGCACATTGGATGATAGACAGCACAGCTGCCTGACTGCTGTCATTAGACAGCCAGGTCAAGGGCAGGTGCAGATATCCAACTCCTGGGAATCAGAGGTGAGCTTTCACCAAATGGGTGAGGATTGCTGTGAGTCCTGGGTCTTTTAGCCACACACACATGCCCAGTAGTCACTACCGGTGATCTTCATTTTGTGTGAAGGATGAACTGTATTAAATGTCTCTAGTAGGAAATTCTTAAATACTTGTATGGAGGTCACTGCGTTACTGTTGTTGTTTCTTTTTTCCATGCTAGGGATTGAACCCAGGGTCTCCCGCATGCGAGGCAAGTGCTGTACCACTGAGCTGCACCCCCAGATCTCCACCACCATTTTAAATTTTATTTTGAGATGGGGTGTCACTAAGTTGCTGAGGCTGGTCTCAAATTTGCAGTCCTTCTGCCTCAGCCTCCCGAATAGCTGGGGTTACAGGCGTGCGCCACCCGCCCAGCCGAGGCCACTACTTTTTCTCCACCAGCTTCTTTTTTCTTCTGTGCAGTTAAGATGAGATGTGATTAGTTCTGAGTATCTGAGGAAGGCCAGAGAATTGAGGGGATACAGAGGAGAGAAGTAGGGAGCCAGCAAGTCATCAGGAAGTGTCTTAGTTTTGCTGTTCCCATCTGGATTCACCAGGAGGTACCAGTCATGCCCACCCTCAGCCCCGGTACAGCTTGCCTCCTTCTTGACCTCCCACAAGGCTGCAGGTCTGCATGGCCTCCTCCCTGTCATGCCTCTCGTGCATTTGGCTCCTTGATGCTCATGGGGTTCTTCTTTATTTCCATCTCCAGGGTACTTGGTCTACAGTGCATCCTATGAAGACTTCATCAGGAACAAGTGGTCCACTCAGTCGTCATCAGTAACCCATTTGCCCATTGAGAACCTGAAGCCAAATACAAGGTACAACGTGTCTGCCACACAGAAGCGAAAACCAAGGCCGTGCGCCTGGTCGCGGATGTCCTCCAGTTGGGAAAAGGGGGTGAATCAGGATGGTTTTTTAATGATTTTCTTGAATTCTATGTTTAGTTCTCATAGAATGCTAACGAATGCTTACGACGTGTCATGCTCTTTCTTAGGAGAAATGACCATACGTCTTGTAACTGTTAGGTTATTATGTTTATATTTTATTCCCTATTTTCCTAAACACTACTCACCACTAGGGAAAGAATGGTTGTTCTCTGTGTTAAAAGGGAGTCGATTCAGCTTACTCACCAATATGGTGGCCTTAGGCAGCACAACCTTCATATGTGATGTTAGTTGAGTAGCAATTGCTAAGTATTTTAATTATCTGGTACTCAGACTCTGTGTTATAGAAGTTCAGACCATTCCAACAAGATGCATTTTATGGATTAGTAAAGGCTACACAAACCGGGCAATGGCTGGCTGCTGAGAACACCATTCCTAAAGCCAAAGTTTATGGCACTCAATGAGAAGTAGGCAAAGCTGGTGGCCAGGGATGCAAAGAGATCGGCCGACTGTCCATGCCTCTTTGGTTTGGGTGGTAATGATCAGCAGAAAGCTTCTCTGATGGGTGAACAGGGGTAAAGCACCAAGCCTGTGTAAACTGGTTCTCTGGGAAAACATCCTGGTTCGTGTGTTTTCCAGTTTCTGTGGGGTAAATACTCCCGCCATGGCCAATTTCAAGCTACCAGTGGGCGTGTGGAATTCCTGATTGGCATTAACAGTTGGCTCCCACAGGCCCATAACTATGAGACAGCACAGGGCTGTGGCATTGAGCCAGGGGGCTTGCTTAGAAAGAACTCAAGGCGACAGGAGGGTGGACCTGAGGTCCCTCGTTTTGCATACAGGCAGGGGGACATGGAGAAGGTTGGAACTAAATACTCTCATTAAACAGGTATGTACTAGAGAGGAGAGATTGGACAACAGCCACGGGACGGAGACTTCCGAGCTAGCAGAGTGCTCCTCGGGACAGTTTAATGTGCTGTTTGGGCTCACTTGAACTGGGCTTTCATAAACTGTTATGAATTTCAGGACTTGGCAAATGGAAAACAAGTAGTAAAACACAAAACCGAAAATGCACTTTTCTTTATTTTCCCTGAGAGTCATGAAAAACTGAATAACTAGAGAAAACAAAAACAATGAAATTGGAAACAATGGGGCCAACATCCTTTTTTATGGCGTGCAGAGTGACAGTGCTTTTATAGCACAGCCACCATATCAGAAGCCAAGACATCTTCCAGATAGCTGTCTTGCCACAGGGCCGCTTGCAACAGGATTTGAACCCGTCTCCCCACCCCTCTGCGGAGTCCAGTGCCGCTTCCACAACTTCTGCTGCCATACTGAAGTCAACTTTGAGTACTGTCAGGAGATGGTTGTGTAGTGTGACGGTCCTTCCTTCCTTCTTTCCTTCCTTCCGTTCGTCTGTCTGTCTTTCCTTCCTCCCTTCTTTCCTTGGTACCGGGGATTGAACTCAGGGGCATTCTGCCTCTAAGCTATACCCCAGCCCTTTTCTTAGCTTTTATTTTTTGGTTTGAAACAGGGTCTTGCTAGGTTGGTGAGAGTATCACTACTTGCTGAGGCTGTCCTCGAACTCGCGCTCCTCCTGTCTCAGCCTCCCAAGTGCTGGGATTACAGGCATGGACCACCACACCTGGATTATTTGTTCTTTCAGCAGGCACTTGTCCATCCCAGGATTCATTCAGTGAGCTCTTCCTGTGTGTTTGCTGTGAGCCAGGCACCATGTTAAGAACATAGGGTTTGGGGTGTGAGGTGCTGTCCTCATGGCTCGAGGCTCTATAGAGCTTACAGTCCTGTCCTCATGGGGCTTATAGTTTGCCAGTGGTTCAGATTTATTTTAAACAATGTAAATATAAACTTTCACTTGTCAGTGTCATGAGAGAGAAGGACACTGTGCTAGGAGAATCCATAACAACGGAATATTTTTTTCCTGAGCCTGGAATTCAAGAAGGCAGTCAGGGAAGCTTCTCTGGGGACATTGGATCTGAAAATTATTTCCTTATTATGAACTCTCCCAGCAGTTAAGTTGGAGAAAAGGTAGGCAGTAGAATGCCCCTAAACCTAGAATGTTCTAGGAAGCTAAGGAGGTGAGGGTCAAAGGTGGAGGAATCTGCATAGAGAGTGGGGGGCTCTGCCCTCCCCACGCCTGGCCTCCTGACAACAGAGCGCCGCTGCTCTTCTGCTTCCATCCCAGGATGCACTTGTCATTGGCTCTGGGATGCAGCAATGTGGCTCCTCCTTTGCAAATTCCCTCAAAACCCTTCTGAACAGGGGCTGCATTTTACAGCCAGGACAGTGCCGATGCGGTATGAGGATGCTCATTTTTTTCCAAGTCGCTCGAATGCAGAGCGGTTCCACCGAGTCATCTGGTGGTCCAGGTGCGCATCTGG
Source organism: Glis glis (assembly GCA_004027185.1). Classification (NCBI taxonomy): domain Eukaryota; kingdom Metazoa; phylum Chordata; class Mammalia; order Rodentia; family Gliridae; genus Glis; species Glis glis. The sequence continues at coordinate 28,073 of PVJS01015065.1, read as the reverse complement.
CTGAGGGGGCGTCTCCCAGGCCCATCCCAGGCCTCAGGGAAACCCACCTCTGAGTCAGTGTGAGATGAGACGAGAAGTCAGTTCACTCAAAAGAGGAGCCAGACTCCACTTACGAGGATGTGTCACTCAGCTCTCGGTCTCTGTGACCAGAATACCTGAGGAAAGCTTTATTTCGGCTCCTGGTTTCAGTCTGTGGCTAGCTGCCCCGTTGCTCTGGGCCTGAGGTGAGGCAGAACATCCTTGTGGAAGGGCGTGGCAGAGGAGAGCTGCTCAGCTCATGGCAGGCAGGAAGCGGAGGGAGAGGAAGGAAGGGGTGGGACACAAGATATACCTTTCCAGGGCTTGCCCCCAGTGACCTACTTCTGCCACTGGGCCCCACCTTCTGCTTTCCACCACCTCCCAATAATGACATCAAATTATATTAATCCATCAATGAATTAGCCCGTTGATGACGTCAGAGCCCTCAGGATCCACTCACTTCCCAAGAGGCCCACCTCTGAGCATTGCCACACTGGGAACACCATGCCCTCAACATAAGACTCTTTGGGAGCCATTTCAGATCCAAACCATCACAAAGGGAAAACATGTCATACTTGTTTGTCAAACCTGTCCTTCCAAGTCTAAGGGCTTATTTCGCTTAACATATGGTCTCCAGTTCCATCCATTTTCCCACAAATGATATGATTTTTTTCTTCTTTATGACTGAATAAGACTCCTTTATGTAGATATACCACATTTTTTATTCATTCATGCATTCATTGATGGACACCTAATCTGCTTCCATAACTTGGCAATTGTGAATTCTGCTGAAATGAACATGGAATGCAGGTATCTTTATAGATGCTGACTTTAATTCCGTTAGGCATATACTGAGGAATGGTGTAGTATGATCAAATGGTAGTTTTATTTCTAGTTTTTTGAGGAATCTCCATACTTACTTTCACAGTAGCTGTACTAGTTTATGTTCTACCAACAGCATAGAAGGGTTTCTTTCCCCCTAAATTCTCACAACATGGATTATTTTTATATCCCTGCCCCCTTTTTTGGGTACTGGGGATTGAACCCAGGGGCATTTTACCTCTAAGCTACACCCTGCAGCCCCTTTTATTTTTTATTTTGAAACAGGATCTTGCTACATTCCTGAGGGTCTCCCTAAGTTGCCGAGGCTATCCTTGAACCTGTGATCCTCCTGTCTCAGCCTACCAAGTACTAGGATTAGAGGTGTGCACCACCACACCAGCTTATTTTTTATATTCTTGATATTATCCATTCTGATTGACTGTAAGGGAATCAGGAAAGGGATCCGGGGAGGGTGAGAATGAGAGAGGGTAATGAGGGTGTGGATATGATAAAAAAAATTATGTTATTTGCATATACAAATATGCCACAATGAAACCCATTATTCTGTATAATTAAAATAATTACTTTTAAAAAAGAGGAACCAAGCAGGGCATCATAGCACATGTCTGTAATCTCAGTACCTGGGAGGCTAAGACAGGAGGATTGCAGGTTTGAGGCCACCCTCAGCAACTTAGCAAGACCCTCAACAACTTAGTGAGACCCTGTTTCAATCAAAAGGGCTGGGGGGTACAACTTGGTGATAGAATGCCCCTGGGTTCACTCTCCAGTACAAAAAAATAAAATGGAACCAGAGCCTAACAATCAGCTTTGGTTGTTTATGATCCGATAGTGACCACCATTGTTCGTTGGAGTCCGCATGTTTTAAATCCCTTCTTACAGTACAAAGATTTGTCACCACCGAGACTACTCAAAGGGGCTGCCAAAAGCTTATATAAGAAGGCGAGGCTTGGCTGCCTTTGCTGCTTGGATGAGGCAGAGACTGTTATTCAGAGTATGAAATACATTATTTTAGCTAGAAAAAAGAGCTTAATGTGGTTTTTGAAAGTGAGGATTTCACTTTTTTTCATAATTTCCTGTTTTTTTTCAGCTCGGCATATTTAAATTCGGTTTTTACATGGTAGGAGAAGTTCATATGGGAATTAAGTGTTTGGATGTGGCACTGGAGGGCTTTCTGGAGGGCTAGAACCTTGTGTCAATAGGAGAGGTGGACTTGGGGACTTGGTAAAACAAAGTTGATGCGAGTCAGCCGGTCGATCTGACTAGTCTGTCGGCCTGAGGGTCATCCCTCCGTGGCACGGAGGAGCTTCCTCTGTGGAGCTTGGGACAGGGTATTAGGATGGTTCCAGCAAGGGCTTAAGGAACTCTTCAGCAGACTGTCCCGCGTAGCCGTTGACTGTAAGTGTCGATCCTTAAGTTTTAGTTTCCTTTTTTAAGGAAAAGGAGTATCAGTAAAAGTTGACCAGGAGCACTGCTATATGCCAAGCCCGCTGCTTGACGGGCCAGCAGTTCTGCCTTGAATTTCTCCGTCACCGCTGAGCGTAGCTGGAGAAGCACACGCTGCCAGTGAACTGAGAGCTAGAAACGCATGTGTTCTTCATTGTGCATATCTTTAGTAAAGCATTGAAATTAAAAATGAATACGCCTAAATGAGATGTGAATGACTTAAGAAGACTCATTTTACCAAGCGGCTTCTCTTCACTGGTTCGTCAAACCCACAGGAAAGGGTCCTTGTCCCGGGAGGCCAGGGGCCGCCCTAACTCTTGGCATCCCTGTGCTCAGCCAGCTTGCTGTTGGAACAGCTTGGCAACACAGCCAACCCTCTGCCCTCTGGATGTAAATAATTCACCTTTTAAAACTTTAGTGCATTTTCAGGTGGGTGTGGTGGCACACGTTTGTAATCCCAGTACTTGGGAGGCTGAGACCGGAGGATCCGGGTTCGCGGCCAGCCTCAGCTACTTAGTGAGGCCCTCTGCAACTTAGTGAGACCCTGCTTCAAAATAAAGAATAAAAAAATAGGGCTGGGGTGTAACTTCAGAGGTAGAATGCCCCTGGCTGGGTTCAATCCCCAGTACCACACACACACACAAAAAAAACCTTAGTGTCTTTTTAATTACTCCATATAATCTGTGAGTCTGACCTCATTGGATAAAGAATTTTGGAACATTTCAGTGTGACATTCTTGCTGGTCAAAACCAGAGGGAAAGACTCTCTAAAGTGCAGACAGCGACACCACTCACGGGGACTTTTAACCCCCCTCTTCACCTGCAAGTGACAACGTCCTAGGAGAGCCAGGATGACAGCCGGAATCGCAGAGGGAGGAAGTCACGGGATTGAGGCTGGCGGGTCGTGATGACGGTGCTGGTCTCCAGCACTTCTCCAAGCACCACTTTTTACTGTTCGCTCCCAAGAGTGCAAAGGAAGATGCTTGGAGGCTCGGTCTCCCTCTAGATGAGCCAGCTGACTCTGACAGTGTGCTTTCCAGCACATTCTCTGTTCCAAAACAAAGTTTAGCCCTACAGCAAACCTCTCTCTCCAAGCCTTTTCTACCTCCCCCCTTCCTGGACTTGCCTCTCTTTGCTTGACGTGCAGAAGCTCATAGCTCAGGGCCTCGTAGGGCTGTCTCTTCCCAGCACCACAGTCAACTACCGTGCTTCTAATGCTCCCCAGACATTGTTGTCTTGTTAGTTTCACCGAAGAGGCCACCTCTGGCCCGTCCTCCCTCTGCCTGCCAATCAAGGCTGCACCATGGTTGGGTCAAACATCCTGCTTTTCTACCTGGACTCCAGTGATGGGAGTTAGGTTAATACTTGAATTCTGTTGTGTGTAGTGTTGCCCCAACTCCTCCCTCTTGGGCTGTCTGAGCTCAGTCTGGGGCCTGAGTCCTCAGATTGAACAAAAGCAGGTCTCATCAGGGATGAACTGGGAGAGCACCGCCCCTCCCCCCATGCCACAGATGCTCCAGGAAATGGCCACTGTCTGAGCAACCTCTTGCCTCCTGCACCTGTTCTGTTCTCATTAGCCGTGTGTCTATGTTAATTGCATTATTTTTTTATTTTCATTTTATTTTTTTTTTTGCAGTACTGGGGATTGAACCCAGGGGCATTCTACCTCTGAGCTACACCCCCAGCCCTATTTTTTATTCTTTATTTTGAAATAGGGTCTCACGAAGTTGCGGAGGGCCTCACTAAGTAGCTGAGGCTGGCCATGAACCCGGATCCTCTGGTCTCAGCCTACCAATTACTGGGAGTACAAGCATGTGCCACCACACCCGGCTTGTTAATTGCATTATTTCAAAAAATTATTAGGCGTGAGAAAGTTAAGAGAAAATACAAAGATCCCTAATGATATACACATTTGTAAAGACTAGGACTGCCAACAAGTAGGTGCAGGAATCTGTCTCACTACACAGTAAGTTTCTCTTTCAAAAAATGTTTTATTCCCATTTCAGGTATTACTTTAAAGTTCAAGCCAAGAATCCTCACGGCTATGGACCTATCAGCCCTTCCGTCTCATTTGTTACAGAATCAGGTATGGGTGACTTCACATTCTTGTTTTACTTTTCTTAAACATGAAATCAATAGTCTAGAATACGGACTATGATAGCCTGGACAATTAAAGCAGGAAAATCCTTTCTTTTCTAATTTGATGAGTTTATATTAGATTTCTCTTTGTAAAACAAACATTATTTTCTTTTCTGCTAGGTTAAAATTTGGGTAATAAAATTAAAAGTAGTCTTCACTAGCTTCATGGGCTGCACAAAAGTCAAATTCCAAAGAAAGGCCAAAAATCTAGTTTACAACCAGGTGGAAAAGATAAGTTTGAACCTATGTATAGAATTATTTCAGAGTTTTAAAAACTTTTTTTAGATTGTAATACTTGAAGAGTATTCATGTCAGATGGCCCCAGAGGCAGTTACTTCTCTAATTAGTCAAATATCTAAGATCTTCATTAGGACACAGAGATGTCTGTGTTTTTGTTTTTGTTTTTTGTTTTTTTGTGGCCCTGGGGATTGAACCCAGAGGCATTGTGCCTCTGAGTTTAATTAAAATATTATTCAGTCCTATAAGCAATATCTCTCAGAGCATGTGCTTGTGCTTTGGGATGCTGGTGGACAAGAGCTCTTGGGCGCATCAATAAAAGTTCCTGTGGCCTGTGATCTGAGGCTGTACACACAGAGATGGCCTGCTGTGACAGTTTTCATGTTACTGACTTTTCCACGTAGGAAGCCAAACTAGAGTTCAGACCAATCCAGGCCGAGCCCTCTCTGCACCCACATGGCTCCAGCTGCGTTTGGCTGGGTCATTTCCTACATTTGGACTGATGACAGAAGATTGGTTGTTGGAAGATATTTTGAAGCATAATTATTTAAAATCTACTGAATCAACATATATGAAAAAGTCTTTCATGAAAATATAGTTTCTGCTGGAAATGTAGACAAAGGACCTCAAAAGTGCTTTCACCTGTTTCATGTAAGAACCGTGTTTCTCCTTAGTAGTTAAGAGAGAGCAAGAGCTGGGGCGGGGGGGTGCCCTCTTATAATCCCAGTACTTGGGAGGCTGAGACAGGAGGATCACAGGTTCAAGGCCAGCATCAACTACTTAGTGAGGCCCTCTGCAACTTAATGAGATCCTGTTTTAAAATAAAAAAAAAAATAGGTCTGGGAGTGTAGCACAGAGGTAGAATGCTCCTGGATTCAATCCCCAGTACCAAAAAAAAAAAAAAGAGCAAGGAAAACCCTAAAACAAAGAGTATGTATATGTTCATCAACGTTCTGCACTGTTAAAAACGATGTGAACCTTTGGCAACTATCAGAATTAATATAATCAAGGCCAATTAAAAAATAAATTCAAATCCAAAAAGCTATCAAGATGCTCAGGTCTGAAGTATATCTGAAAGTAGAAAGTTGGACACTGTGCATGTAATTTCTGGGGCTGAAAAAAGAAAACTTCTGACAAGCCTGCTCCCTTCTGCCCTCTCCACAAAGTAAAGCTCCCACCTTATCCTCTGTGGCCCCCAGAGGGTGAGCGATGACAGGGCTCCCACCTGGCCTCTGAATAACAGCCTCGGTGGGCTCCCAGGAGACCCTCGCGCACAGGGAGGTTGGACAGTTATTTGCCCTCGTCATCTTCACTTTATCCAGTGGGCTCTTTGGGTCTCTTTTTGTGCTGCCACTTTCTGCTGAAAGTGGTGTGCTACAGCAGGAAAGTTACCAGGTAAGTGAAGTATGGTCTTTGCCAAACATAACAATCTAAAAATCAATGCATGAAGTAGCGCGGTGCAGTACTGCGTGCTTATAATACCAGTATTTGGGAGGCTAAGATAGGAAGATTGCAGGTTCAAGGCCAGAGTGTGGTAATTTAGTGACACACTGTTTCAAAATAAAAAATAAAATAGGATTGAGGATGTAGCTCAGAGGAAGACACCGCCTCCGGTTCAATCCCCAGTACCACACACACACAAAAATTAATGTACAAAGTAATGTATATGTGCACCGCGGCCGTACCAGGAGGTCGGGTTTTGGTTGTGTGTGGTGTTTCATGTTGTTCCCTTTCACCTTGTCCCAGAGTGTTTGAAACTTCTCCAGAAGACTATTGAAATTTAAGGAGTCAAAAGCAGGAGGGCAAAACCGTCCTTTCCCTTTAAGCTGAGGCATGCCACTCAATGATCGCCTAACAGACGGTGCAAAAACAGCCACCTGTAAGAAGGGCAGCACGAGGGAGGACCAGGGCGATGGAATGGATATTCTGTAATGCTGACTAGGGGTGTCCATGAATCTGTAGTGTGTTATAATTTGTAGAATGTACACCCTAAAAGAGTAATTTACTATATGATAATTTTTCAAAGATAAAAAGAATGAGCCTGGCATGGTGGCACATTCCTGTAATCTCAGTACTTGGAAGGCTGAGGCAGGAGGATTGCAGGTTTGAGGCCAGCCTCAGCAACTTAATGAGGCCCTCAGCAACTTAGCAAAACTGTTTCAAAATAATGTGTGTGTGTGTGTGTGTGTGTGTGTGTGTGTGTTTTGTGGTACTGTGGATTGAACCCAGGGGCATTCTACCTCTGAGCTACATCCCCAGCCCTATTTTTTATTTTTTATTTTTTATTTTTAAACAGGGTCTCACTAAGTTGCAGAGGGCCTCACTAAGTAGCCGAGGCTGGTCGTGAACCTGTGATCCTCCTGTCTCAGTCTCCCAAGTACTGGGATTACAAGTGTGCGCCACCAGACTCAGCTAAAAAAGTTTTTTAAAGAAGGGCTAGAGGTGTAGCTTAGAAGTAGAACACCTATAGGTTCGATCCTCAGTACCAAGGAAGAGAAAGAAAGGAAGATCCGTATTTATCTAGCCTCTGACATTTTACAAAAATGAACCTTTTTTTTTTTTTGCGGTACCGGGGATTGAACCCAGGGGCGTTCTACCTTTGTGCTACACCCCCGCCCTATTTTTTTATACTTTATTTTGAAATCGGGTCTCACGAAGTTGCGGAGGTCCTCACTAGGGAGAGAGAGAGGGAGGGGGGCTGAGGCTGGCCGTGAACCTGGATCCTCCAGTCTCCACCTCCCAAAGTTCTGGGATTAAAAGCATGCGCCACCACACCTGGCTAAAATGAACCTTTTTTGAAGCAGAATTCTTTAAAAAGCAAGTTTCATATTGTCTTAAACGGTATTTTGGGGGCTAAAGTATAGGCATATTTTAAAACGAGCTTTATTGAGGTATAAATGGCATACAGTAAGCTGCGTATACTTGAAGTGTGCCCCTTAACAGATTTTGAGTTATATTTATGCCCACAAAGCCCTCGCCACTGTCAAGATGGTGAGTGAGTTCGTCACCCCCACCTCCTGCGTGCCCCTCACGCATCACCCCCTCATGCACCCATCCTTCCACTCATCGACAGACAGACACTGGTCTGCTCGCCGTCACTGTAGTTTGCACTTCTAGAGTTTTACACAAGTGTTATACAGCATGGGATCACTTGATTGTCTTCTTTCCTTCAGCATGATCATTTTGAGATTTATCTATATTATGTGTATTAATAGCTCATTCTCCTTTATTACTGATCAATATTTCATCATATGGCTATACCATAGTTTATTTATTCAGTCCAAGCACCTGTTGATAAACATTTGGGTTATGTCTACTTTCTATTACAAACAAAGATGCTGTATTTATGTCCAAACGTTTGTATGGACATAGATTCTAACTTTTCTTGGGTAAATACCTAGGAGTGAAATAGATGGATTGTAGATTCTTTGTATACCCTTTTAAGAAATTAGCAAACTATTTTCCAAAGTTAGAGTCTTAAAAAGGAGTTCCAAATTATTCTGTAGCCCTCAATATCAAAACACACAGCTTCTATGTAAATAACAAGACAGTTAACTAGGAAAGAGTATTTTTCAAAAGGAAATGCTTGGAAAATAAAAACTAAGCAAAAACTTTGGCATTTAGCAAATAAGCCTTTTTTTTCCTATAATTTTTCTTACTTTTTCCTTATAATTTCAGTTTGGACTTCTCTTTCCATTATACTAAAAATTCCAACATTGGCATGATTTTGAAATATGATATAAAATCAATTATTTCTTTTTCATTCTGCAGACAACCCTCTGCTTGTGGTGAGGCCACCAGGTACGTGTCTCTTCTTGAGGCTCTTGACATTGTGGTTATCAAATTGAATATGGGATATGAGATTGCCATATTATTCACAAGTGAGATGCTGGACCATTTTTATATTTTCACAATTTTCTGACAATTTGTACCCATCCCCCATCCACTGTCCATCCTGATCTATGGAAAAGAATGTTCTGTTTTCATAGGGCGATACCACTCAGTATTTATGAAAAACTATGATGGGGTCGGCAATATCTATAAAATAAATACTATATTTACAAAACCCCTGTCAATACTGTAAATCGCTGAAAAGATAGCAAATGCATTAAGTGTGCAATGAAGTTTTCTTTTATTTTCCAAACAAACTGAGAAAGTCCTGTTATTTAAGTTCAAGACAGGCCTTATTAGTGGCAAGAAAAATAGGAGTGTATGCTGAGGGACTTGGGGGTGGGACGGCATGCACCCAAGAATCAAATCTGCTATTATAGCTGATTTTCCACAAGGCTGAGGCCTGTCATTAACTCTGAGAATCCCTCATTAAAATACAAATATCTTAAATAAATACACTCAGGTCAAAGGAATCCCATAATTGTAGTTTGATACTTAAAAAGAAGAGGGGAGATGAAGAGGGTGCTCATTCAGGAGGTGGGAAAACCTTTCTCAGAGAAATCCAGGAGGGAGGGGAAGGCCCAGTGAATGAGTCCAGTTTTCTAGTACTTTGTTCAAGAATAAACCCATGAACCACTATAATGTAGAGTGTGTATTTTGTGTTGTCAAGGAGGAGAGCCCATCTGGATCCCATTTGCTTTCAAACACGACCCGGGCTACACGGACTGCCACGGCCGGCAATATGTGAAGCGGACATGGTACAGAAAGTTTGTGGGAGTCGTCCTGTGTAACTCCCTGAGGTATAAGATCTACCTCAGTGACAACCTGAAAGGTAGGTCCTTGAGGATGACTGTCTGTGGCGGGTACAACGTTTTCATTGTATAAGGTGCTTGCTTGACACAGCAGGTGACTTGGAATGTGTCTGAGACCTGGATCTATCATAACTCCCTCTGGCTCAGATACAACCTGATTCTGCAGGCTCAACTTCAGGGTTACTCATTTTTACTCTGGCATTCAATATATATATATTTTAAATCCACTACATTTTAGGGATGAAGTCCAAAATTCTGTTAGCAATCTAAGAGCCTGTGGTGGATTTTTCTTTTTTTTGCTAATAATTCAGTAATCATAGATATGAGTGTAAACCGGAAGAATTGAAGAAAAGTTCTTCCTCAGCCCCTGCCACCACCATGACTTCACAGACAAGAAATGGAAGATGGTCAAACATATCAGCAGTACCAGTTGTTCTGTGTCAGAACAAAAGTCATACCATGTTCATCATACTAGGGGATCAAGACAAAGAGTGACATGGGACCTTGAACTACTGACACTTCAAAATGCCTTTAATCCCCAGCTGGCTTCGACTCACCCACCTACACCAGCTCATTTTTATTTCAAAATTTTCACAACTTTAATTTTTAGCATATAAATTTTTAGACTCTCCTCCAACTGTTCTATATTTTGTCATTGGTCAGGTTTTTTAAATTTATTTTTTCTTGCTAGCAGGGATCATTTAAAGACAGTGTCAAAACAAAGTTTTCTCTCGCATTCCCTGCTTTGTCAATTTCCCTGTATCTGCCTCTCCCTAAAGCTAGCACATGCGCTTGAGTCCTCTCCTCTCCTCTCCTCTCCTCTCCTCTCCTCTCCTCTCCTCTCCTCTCCTCTTTTTTATCTTGCACCCTTTCCCCCTCCTGCTTCAGAATTTCTAGAAGAGGTTGCATAAGCATCTCCAGCTTCCCATGGTGGGGAGACTTTGCCCTACTGTGTAGCTGTGGTTCAGGACCACGGACAGCGCCTCGTGCCAGAGACTTGCGCATGAAAGTATATAGACCTGCCTGCTTTCATAATTGGTTTTTTATCCTGGTTTTCTTCATTCTTTTTTTAAACTAAGGCATAAAAGCCTATCATTTATAGGTCGAAATTCTCTATATTGCTCATAGTTATTTGTTAAGTATTTAGTATACATGGTCTTGCTGAATCCTTACAAACCTAGTGAGGTTGGTGCCATTATCACCATTTTTCAGATGTGGAACACACAGTTTAGGGAATGTGCCCTGTTCAGATGGTCTGAAAGCTTGTTCCAGAACTCCTAAGCCAGATGTGACATTCTTTGCCTACTCTCTGACCCGTTTTTCTATTCCTCTCTGCAGATACCTTCTACAGCATTGGAGACAGCTGGGGAAGAGGTGAAGACCACTGCCAATTTGTGGATTCCCACCTTGATGGGAGAACAGGTCCCCAGTCCTATGTAGAAGCCCTCCCTACCATTCAAGGTAATGTGATCAAACGCCTCTCCCTGGAGTGGGAAAGACAGCTTAATATAAAGAGAAAATGTACTATACCCTTGCTTTGATTTACCATTTGAAGACGAGGGTTGGGAGCACTTTGGATCATAAAATGAGAATAAGGAATCAAAATACACCTACCAGGTGCTGGGCTTGGGTTGAGCGTTGAGGAGTTAGGGGTAAAAAGAAACATAGAAGGCCTCATCCGTGTTTTCAGGAACATGCTCTGAAACCACAGAGAGAAACCTCAGAGAGAACATCAGGACGTAGAGATAAGGACGAGTTAGGTAACATGTTGTCACATTGTCAGGCAAATGTGCATGTTACCGTCACTGTGTGAGCACAAAGGAGGCAGGCACTGAGGCTTTAAGAAGGTTTTCATGAGAGGTGGAGTCTGGGCAGAGTCCTAAATACTGCTGAATGTGCAAAGAGTGGAGGGCTTCCCCCGGGGAGACCCGCATGAGGGAGAGCAAGGCAAAGATGAAAACGAAAACCCACCAGGACTCATTTCAGAGATAGTGCAACCATTCGATCATAGCATTTTAAGGCAGGACAAGTATACAGATCGCAAAGGTTAGTGCCTGGTCACATGTTACTAACTCCCTCAACCCTCCGAGCCAGCACAAAAACAGAACGACTGAATGAAGTCCAGCCCCTTCCCCAGGACACACTCAACTCTTAGTGATGTGGCATTTTCAGGGCCTGAAATATGCTGATCTACGGTGTTCATTATTTTGGGGAAAATACTGTGGGCTGGTATATAAATTACCCATTTATAAAGAATTAAAATACACAAAACAGTAAAATAAGTGATTCGGGGCTCTCCCATCTAGAGAAACAGAATCAACAAAATTTATCTGTCTTTCTAGACTTATTTTAAGGAATTGGCTCCCATGATTATGGAGGCTGGAAATTTTAAAGTTTGCAGAGTCAGAAGGCAGGCTGGAGGCCCAGGGACACGCTGGTGTTGCGGTTCAAGGCTGTCTGGAGGCAGAGTTCCCTCCAGTTTTTCTATGAAGCCAGTCTTCTTTTTCTAGTCATTTTTTTTCTATTAAGACTTTTCAACTAATTGGATATGGCCCACCCACATTGTGGAGGTAATCTGCCTTCCTCAATCTACTGGTTTAAATTTTAATGTCATCTAAAACCCACTTTCACAGAAATATCTAGAGTCATGTTGGATCAAACATCTAGCCTAACCCAGTTGGCCATCACAGTAAATATACAAGATATACACTATTCACATTTTTTCCAGGCTCTTGCAGGGCCCTGGGGTCACTGTCACGTGCCTGTATTGTGTGCATTCCGCTGTGTTTCTGTGACTGGGTCACGACATTGACTCCGAACAGAGGTGCTGATTACTCAGTACTCTCACTGGCAGAGGGGCAGGTTGTTGAAGAATGAAAGTGATTTTTGAGTTTCCAGAAAAAGTTTGAGGAAGTTGGAGCATCCCTTCTACTTCAAGGGAGAAGCTATAGGATTCTTTCCTTTGAGAGATTTCCTTGAAATATCAAAGCGCCTGCCTCTGATCCTGAGGATGAAGCCTTGGAGTTTCTGGGTTTCGGCTGGGTGGAGACCTCAGCTCAGGGAGAACAGGGCCCTTGCTCCGAGCTCTTACCCAGCTCAGGGCCTGCCCCGGGGCTGTTCACCATCGATTGGGTACAATTACCTTCTTTTGTGGAGAGAAGAGAGGGGGTGCTCACAATCACTCTGTCCTATCTGTGTCGCATGTGTGTGGAGACGAGATTATCCCCACAAGTCACACTTTGGGTAGACCTCTGGCTTTCGTGACCTGCGACTCCACACAAAAGTGGCTCTGTTTATTCAGAAAGACCCCTGGCCATATGAACAATTTACCAAAGGACTTTTATCTGGAAGGAGGTTTCGAGGATGAGAATGTGTCAATTGGTTATATGATGACACATTTTCTTGCCCTCTTTCCAGGTTACTATCGCCAGTATCGCCAAGAGCCTGTCAGCTTTGGGCACATTGGTTTTGGAACTCCCTACTACTACGTGGGCTGGTACGAGTGTGGGGTCTCCATCCCAGGAAAGTGGTGACCCCGGGACCGTCATGCTGCAAGCTCCCTGCCCAGCCCTGTTGACTAACTCACACTGGGGACTGTGAGCAGGAGAAAGACAGTGCCCCAAGCCCTGCTGCCCCAGGGTGTCACGAAGGCCACACTGTGGACACTGGACGTTCTGGACATCTTCAGTCTGGAACTCGGTCCCACTTCTTGGTCTGGACTATGAACAGGATTCAGTTATGTTGAAACCTCGCTTCTCCACGGTTTTGGTTTGTAATAGCACACCCCGGAGATGTCAGAAACCAGCAGCCGATTCACTGTGATTTTCTGACTCTCTGGGCACAAAATTCAGACACTCCAGTATCTCCAGGGAACGGCGGAAGCATGCCGTGCTTGCTTCATGGAACGCTTTCTATTTTTCTCATCTTTGACTCCTCCAAAATCAACTGAATTGAAGCTTCACATCTCTTTGTATGCACTAGAACTGAATTACTAAAAATATCACCAAAGGAACTATACCCAACTTGAGATTTATTCTACAGACTAGCCCACTGCTAGACTAAATGCATAAAATTTTTATTTGTAAATTCTCAATTTTGATATATATATGTATATATGCATATACATATCTACACTTGTCTGCAAGAATATTGATTAAAATAGCTCAATTTGTATTTGTTCACTAGATAAATGTGTGTGAGACTTTTTGGAAAAAGATGCTGTTTATTAAAATTGTTTAGAAGTGTCTAGGGCATACATACTCTGCATAGCGTAGCATCAGTGGAAAGGTCTGCATACTCCCTGTGCATGCTGCTGGGCTCTGGCAATCCTGGGGAGCCCGAGAGAGTGTCCCTTGAACTAGTCATGCCCTTCATCTCTACAAACCAAATGTTCTCCTCTTTCCCTACCCAGGAGGGAAATTTCTTTGTTACCCCTATTGAGGCACATTGAGTGTGTTTCCGGATGAATTCCGATTTTAGGTCCCAAGCAATTGTTTAGTCTGTTTGTTTGTTTGTTTGGTTGGATTTTCTTTTTTTGCGGTAATGCGGATTGCACCCAGGGGGGGTTCTACCTCCAAGCTATACCCCCAGCTCTATTTTTTATTCTTTATTTTTAAACAGGGTCTCACTAAGTTGCAGAGGGCCTCACTAAGTAGATGAGGCTGGCCACGAACCTGCGATACTCCTGTCTCAGCCTCCCAAGTACAGGGATTACAAGTGTGTGCCACCACGCCCTGTTACAGTCTTGTTTTTAAAAGTTCCTTTTCCCTTTTCTTCCCATCTCAGTATCTACTTCTTGAAATAGAAGCATCTTTCCTCTCTTGACTGCGGCAGGAAAGGGTTTATTTACACACTTTGTTCTCACTGTTTGTAAAACATGCTGTTTTTGCCATGTTTGGCTCACCCCATCCCTCTGGCAGCCCCGGAGAGTGAAGGTTTGTCCTCTCGCACCAGGGGTCAGCCATCAGAGACACCGCCGTGGTGGAGACAAGCTGGAGCGGACCCTCTGCCGCGAGCACAGGCCGCACCGAAGTAAACCATCGAGGGCACAGCGCGGTGCAGGCGCCTGCGGCAGCTTATTGTCAGCCGCCAGCACTGCATGGAGGTGAAACCTGGTGTGTCTGGTAGTTTTGAAGGTTGGACTTACCAGGAAATGAGTAATTAATGGTGCAGGGTCTTTGTGATAGGGCTGTGATGTGTGGCATTTTTCTCAAATTCTGCCATCCCCTTAATATAGTAAACAACAGCAAAGAAAATGCAAGCCTTCTGGTTCATACCATTCTGGAGGGTGAGAAGCCCCAGGACAGGCTGCCTGAAAGCTGGAGACCTTGGGACACTGGTAGCATGACTCAGGTCAAGTTCAAAGGCCTCAGAACCAAGGAAGCCAGTGGTGTCAGTCTCAGTCTGAGGCTGAAGGCCCAAGAACCCAGAGGGGGCCGCTAGTCCAAAGCCCTAGTCCAAAGTCCAAAGGCCAGATCATGTGTTTGCCCCCATTTGAGTTTGCAAAATAGGCAGTAATCTGTAAGTGCCTTTGGGATCTCTGTACATGAAAGGGAAATTATAAAGAAGTAGATGCCTTATTTTTTACACTCTTCAACATTCAAATATGCTTCATGATCCCAAGCCAAAGATAAGATCTTTAAATATGACATTTTCTAATAAGCACATAACGTGCTTCCTTTACCTGCCACTATTGTCCCCAAATTTCTGTCTGCTCTTAGCATCCACTAGCCTGCTGTTGAGAGCAGAGAAAGATGCCAGAATTAGGCCTTTACTGGCCTGGGAGAGATTGCACATTTCCTGGAAATCTTTTCTTGGGCATGAATAATTCATTAGTGCACCCAATAGAAGAGACTTGGACTGTCCTACAAGCCTGTCATGGCTACGGGGATGTCCTTTGGAAGAGGTAGATGTTAAGACTCAACAGGAGAGACACAGCAACCTCTCCCTGTGATTCACACTTTCATATACCAAAGAATGCAGCCCCGCCCCTCAGAGGATTTTGTGCTCATTTTACAGAAATACAAAGGTTTTACTGGCATTCACTCACGCAGCGATTTTTGAGCTCTGCCTGAAATCTTTAGGTTTAGAAATCTGAACTTCTCTTAAAAATAAACATTTGCAATTTTAGATAGAAATTACCAGAATCCTCAGATGATAGAGCTGCTTAAACAAAACAAAAACAAAGATGCTTCTCTGCATAGGTCGTGTATTTTCTCTCCAGAGAGACAAAACCAATATGAAATATGTATGTATGCATACTTATATATATATATGTGTGTATATACACACATACCTATGTGCATATTCATGTATATATACATATACACATATATATATGTATGTTTGTATATACACACACATATAATATAATATATGATGGGATTTATTAGGTAAGTTAGTTCACACAATTACAGAGTCTGAGTAATATCATGATGGCTGTCTAAAAGCTGGTATACTAGGATGCTGGTAGCATGGCTCAGTTCAAGTTCAAAGGCCTCAGAACCAAGGAAGCCTGTGATGTCACTCTTACTCTGAGGCTGAAGGCCTGAAAAGCCAGAGGAGCTTCTAGTGAAAGCCCTGGAGCCCAAAGGCCAGGAATCCTGGCATTCTGATGTTTAGGCAAGAGAAGATTATATCCCAGCTCCAGGAGAAAGAAAACAATTTGCCTTTCGTGTGTGTGTGTGTGTGTGTGTGTGTGTGTGTGTGACTAGGATTAAACCCAGGGTCTTGTACATGTTAAGCAGCTAGGCAAGAGCCGTACCACTGAGCTAACCCCCAGCCCTCCTCTGTTTTGGTTCTATCTGGACCCCAGCAGATTGCGTGGTCCCATCCACATGGAGGGTAGGTCTTCTCCACATGCCAATATCCTCTGGAAATACCCTCACACAGGCACAGAAGTTATGTTTTACCAATTCTCTAGGTAATCCTTAATCCAGTCAAACTGACACCTAAAATTAACCATCACCGTTCTGTTAAATTAGGTTACATAATAAGTCAAAAGAATCTGTTGTGGTCACATAAAATTTCAGAACTCAAATTCTGGTAGCCACGCCGGGCATGGTGGTGCACACTTGTAATCCCAGTACTTGGGAGGCGGAGACCAGAGGATCCGGGTTCGCGGCCAGCCTCAGCTACTTAGTGAGGCCCTATGCAACTTCGTGAGACTCAGTTTCAACATAAAGTATAAAAAAAAAAGTAGGGCCGGGGGTGTAGCTCGGAGGTTGAACACCCCTGGGTTCAATCCCCGGTACTGCAAAAAAAAAAAAAAATTCTGGTAGCCACACTTGAGGAAGGCCCTTGGCAGTGAGAGGCCAAGAAGGGGTGTTTAAGAGTCTGAAAACAATTTTATATCTAGTTAGGATGCCGTCTATAGGAATTTTTACGTAAGGGGAGAAAACATCACCTCCTCATGGAGCCTTTGAGCGAGGAGAGAGCTTGCCAACTCCAGAGGTCGGAAGTAGACACGCGTGGTAGTCACAGGGAAAGAAAATCTGGCTCAATATGACAAAGAATTTTAGAAGAGTCCAACCATCTAATGAGTTTCATTGGAAAATGGAGAGGGGGCCATTCCTGAAAACCTTTAAATATAATTGGGAATGTCTAAACCGGCAGCTCAAGGCCCCGCTCTGTTTGTATATGGCCTGTGAACCCAGAATGATTTCTACATATTTTAAGTGTCGAAAACAATGCAAACAAACGAAACAAACAAAACCCAATAAAATGGAACCAGGACCATATGTGGTTTGCAAGTTCTAAAATATTTGCTATCTGGTCCTTGAAGAAAAAGTTTACAAAGCCATGGACTTTGAGTTTTCGTGAGGTTTAAAGATAGTTTAAGCAAAGTCCTAATTTAAAAAACTAGCACGTACTACTTAATAGGTGACTGTTCCCTTTTCTCTGACTTAAATTATACTTATTTTCTATTTATTTATTTGTTTATTCATTTATTTGTTTTTGCAGTGCTGGGGATTGAACCCAGGGGCATTCTACCTCTGAGCTACACCCCCAGCTCTATTTTTTATTCTTTATTTTGAAACAGGGTCTCACTAAGTTGCTGAGGGCCTCACTAAGTAGCTGAGGCTGGCCGTGAACCCGCGATCCTCCTGTCTCAGCCTCCCAAGTACTGGGATTACAAGCATGCACCACCACGCCTGGCTAAATTATACTTATTTTCTGATCGTCATGTCCTGTGGTTGGATCCTGGGTCCCCAGCTTCCTGCTTGGCAAGCCCTCAGCTAGTGCTGTGGCCTCAGGAAGTGTTACACTCTTTGGGCGGCTTCACACATATTTAATATAACCCCTTGGTTAAAACATAATTTCCAGTGTTTACTGGATGAGTTTTGACTTCGTTTTTCCCCCTTGACCTGTTCGTGCCACATATCTGGGTCAGCTCAGGAGGGTGGGGAATTTGAGAATGTGGGGAAGGAGGAGGTTAGGATGGGTTCGTCTCTCTCAGCACAGAAACAGCGCATAGTCATTATGGGTCATTGCAGAACAATTCCACTGATAGGTTCAACTTCTTACAAGTCAGGGATGCCTTCACTTCATTCCAGGAGATGGAACCATTTTGCAGTTGGAGTTAAAAAGTGAGTTTACACAGTAAAATATCTTTCCAACCAGCCCCATGCCCCAGTCATAGATTAGGCTGAGCTCAGGAAAATTGGATGAGAACACAGAGGTGCCCTGTCCGGAAGGGTGAGAAAGTAAAGGGCTCATGCGCAAGGTTAGAGTCTCTGTCTCAGGACAGGGGATGCCGTGTGGAGGTTGGCCTCCTGGGGCTGCTCGTGCCTCTTTGGCCCACACAGATCCTCTCTCATTCTGTGTATACATTACTCCATTCTCCTCCCTGGGCACACATGGCCCAAATGGCCACCAGCCCCTCATCTATGCTCAGGGCAGCTGGGCACAATGGTCCAGCTTTCCACGACTGCAAGACCTGGGGACACAGCTTCTCTGAACCAACTGTCCAAGTCACTTAGATCTAGACTCAAAGATTTGGGATGAGGCTCTGATCGGATATCTTGGGTTCAGTCTCTCCACACTGGTCCAGTTGGCCACTCCTATGTGTGTGTGTGTGTGGGGGGGGTGTCACTGGCTGCCTAGTCCTGCCCAGTGAGCAGATGATAAGTGGCATCTCTAGGACAAATATACAGACAAATGAGAAATGAAACGTGAAGAAAGTGAGCCATCTAATTAGGTGACTGGTAATTTAAAAATGACTTCACAGCCGGGCGTGGTGGCACACGCTTGTAATCCCAGTACTTGGGAGGCTGAGACAGGAGGATCCGGATTTGCGGCCAGCCTCAGCTACTTAGTGAGGCCCTCCGCAACTTCGTGAGACCCGGTTTCAAAATAAAGTATAAAAAATAGGGCCAGGGGTGTAGCTCGGAGGTAGAATGCCCCTGGGTTCAATCCCCGGTACTGCAAAAAAATAAAAAATAAAAATGACTTCACTTAGGATACATTGAAAGTTTCATGCTTCTTCAAAAGGCTCTGATCTTTCTTACACACTTTTATTGGTGCGTTGTAATCATGCACCATAGAGATATTCAAAGTGATACATTCATACATGCACACATCACTTGGTGCGCTCCCCGCCTCCCTCCCAGTACTTGCTGCTGAGATTGACAGTGATATCTTTATATGTGGATGTAACATTATTTGAAGTGTTCCCTTCCTCAGCCTCATTTTCCCCCTCCCCACCTCCCTCTCCCTTCCCTTCCACTATTCTACTGGTCTCTCTCCTCATTTAACTGAAGTCCCTTTTGCTTCCTATTTTCTCTCTAGCTTCCACATACAGGAGAAAACTTATGACCCTTGACTTTCTGAGAATGACTGACCCCACTTAGTGTAATATTCTGTATTTCCATCCATTTTCCTACAAATGACATAATTTTGTTCTAAGGTTGTAGTCTTTCTGACTCTCATTGGAGTAGCTTTCCTTCTTAAGCTAAAAGAAGTTTGAGATATATTTCCACACTCATAATAAATTATGGGCTAGAGTCACTTTATTGTACTTGGGTTTAAAAAATGCATATCTTCCTTTTATTTTCTGAGATGTTCCCAAGGAGAAGTTCTTTTTTTAATAGAAATATGATAATCAAATACACAGTCTTTCTGCTGCATTCTATTATCAGACCAATTATGAAATAAATAATCAATGTCAGAACAGAATTCCTGAAAGGGATAAAACACATTAGCCACAGACAAAATATTCTCAAAATGCACTGGCCAAGCTGGGCATGGTGGCGCACGCTTGTAATCCCAGTACTTTGGGAGGCAGAGACCGGAGGATCCGGGTTCGCGGCCAGCCTCAGCTCTCTTTCTCTCTCTCTCTCTCTCTCTCTCTCTCTCTCTCCTCTCTCTCCCTGTCTCTCTCTCTCTCTCTCTACCTAGTGAGGCCCTCCGCAACTTCGTGAGACCCAGTTTCAAAATAAAGTATAAAAAATACGGCTGGGGGCACAGCACGGAGGTAGAACACCCCTGCGTTCAATCCCCGGTACTGCAAAAAAAAAAAAAATGCACTGGCCAGGAGCTGGCCTGAGTGCTCAGCTGGGAAAGCGGGGAGTTTGGGGAGTCATGTGGGGATGAACTTTGCTGGGAGCTGGCTCAGGCAAAGGACACAGAGTTGGTGACGATTCACTTTTTCATCCACTAAGCAAATATCTCTTGATTATCCATCTGTCCATCTATTCATCCCTCTACCTATCTGTCCACCCACCTATCAAGTAATATCCACCAGGATTTGCACAGTGATTTCAAAGAAGAGGCCAAGAGAGACTCATGGAGTGTGAGCTACTCTGGGAGTGTCCATCCTCTGTCTGGTCCTGGGATGTTTACTCTCATCCAGAAACCCCATTTCCTGCTCCACAATTCTGTTCTACTCTTGCTTTTCCACAACTTTGATCAGACTTCTGCAAAGATGCTAGAACCATCTAAACAGACATGGACTTTCCCAGTACTTGGAAGGCTGAGACAGGAGGATGGCAAGTTTGAGGCCAGTCTCAGCAATTTAGCAAGACCCTGTTTCAAAATTTTAAAAAGTAATAAAAAGGGCTGGGGTGCTGCTTAGAGGTAGAACACGCCCTGGGTTTAATCCCCAGCACAAAAAAAAAAAAAACCAAAATGAACAAAACCCAGACGTGGACCTTATACATATTTCATTCATTAAGCAAACACTCATTATTTATTAACTTTGTATAAGGCACTGCAATGGGGGACCAGCATCCCGATGTAAACAGATGTCACACTCAAGTTAGGATAATTCAAGGAGGTTTAACAAAGGGACCATCTATATTGGCATGGGTTGGTGCTGCATTGGTGAGCTGTTACCACCCCGGAGCCCAACCAAACAAAGGAAGGAGTGGCTGGCAGAATCTCAGAGAAGCCCAGTTTCAGAGCCACGATGATGTCACTCGGGGCCCACGCCAGCCTGAGGCGGCCCTGCAGGGAGATCCTGGGCCTCCTGCTCCCACTCCCCTGCCTTCCCTCTCCCTCCTCCCCCTCCCCTCTTCCTGCCAGTGCTCCCTATGGGCAAGCCCATCTGGAAGCCAGGGGGCAAGGAAGCTGGTGGGCGAGGTTGACAGAGGTCAGCCCTGCAGCGGCAGCGAGCAGACCTGGAGGGCACACTAAGAGCACCTGCCACGGCTGGGATGGTTGGTGCTTCTCCACCATCAGTTCCCTTCAGCACATTCCTCAGGAGCATACTTGAGCTAAGGACCATCTTTAGAGAACTCTTTAAAAAGAAAGGGCCTTGCCGGGCGTGGCAGCACACACCTGTAATCCCAGTACTTGGGAGGCTGAGACAGGAGGATCGCAGGTTCGCAGTCAGCCTCAGCAACTTAGTGAGGCTCTTAGAGAGACACTGTTTCACAAAATAAAAAATAGAAAGGGCTGGGGTTGTAGCTTGAGGTAGACTGGTCCTGGGTTCAATCCCCAGCAAAACACACACACACACACACACACACACACACACACACACGGGCTTATAAACTCCCTTTTCTTCCTGGACATGGTAAAGACTTTAAAGGGCATTCCTTTGAGTCAATCATATATAGTTAAAGAAACTGAGATCCAGAGAGTTGAAGTAACCTGGCAAAGTCCCATGACCAGCCATAGGCAGGAGAGGACCCTGTGCCCCCAGCTCTTTCCCAGGGCACACAGGCAGGCCACTGCCCCCTTCCCCTGACCCATGTCAGTCATGTTATCGATCAAGGCCTTCTCCACAGAAGTAGGGATAGAGGTAGAGGGATGGATGGGGTAGAGGTCACCATTGACCCTGACCTCTGGGCAGTTCTCTCAGGCAAGCAGCGTCAGAAGGCCAGTGCAGGCCTGTCCGCCATCTCTGTAATCATGGTACAAGGTGGTAATCTTGTCCATGGCAAACAGCTCTTAGCTTCCTGACAAGAACGAACCTTCTACCTCAGGGGCGCATAATATATGGTCAGAACAGAGGAGAGAGGATAGTTTGAATTGAATCAGTGTTCTCCACCCAAGGAATTTCGGTTTTTAAATTTACATTGATCAATTTTGGCTTCCTTCAGAACTTTCTTGTTTAGTTCAATTTATCAAGCATTTGTTCAAATGATGTTATGTACTCGGTGTTGTCAAGCTGGGTGTTTGTTGCCCTCAAAAAGTTTAATCAAGTTTAGGAAAAAGGCATCCAGCGGATGTGGGTGGATAACGTCCCACCCCAAATGTATTTCTTCAGCATATTTGAGCAGATTATTCACAGAAACTGCAGACCTTTGCGGACACAGGAATGGCTCCGAAAAGCTGTCTTTTTTTGGAACAGAGGTTGACATCTATCTGCATTAGTAAACAGACACAAGGCAGACACAAGCTTTTCTATCTGATACCCCCTTTCTGCTTAGGAAAAATCTTTCTACAGGAAGAAGAGATAAGGGGTCTGACACCTGGCCCAGACAGGGATGGCCCCAGGTAGCCTTCACCCGGGAGACTTCATCTGCCTAACACGACCATCCTTGCAGGCTATGCACATCGCCCACCCCCTGTTCCACAGCCCCTGCCACCGCCCTTTGCCCCAGAAGCCCAAACCCCTGCCCCTTTGTTAAGCTCTATTGAAAGTCTAGCCATCTTCTCCCTTGTTCTGGTGTGTGTTGAAGGCTGGGTCCCCAGCACAGCAGTGTTCGGAGGGGGCCCATGGGAGGTGATTAGGTCACAAGGGCGCTGGTCTCATCAATGGATTAACAACCGATGGCTCATAGCTTAATAGTGCTATGGGGAGGTGGTGGGGACTTTAGGGGGTGGGGCCTGGTTGGAGGAAGTAGGTCATCGGGGGTGTGCCCTTGCGGGGATATTCTGTGCCTGGCCCCTTCCCCTCTCTCTCTTTGCTTCCTGGCTGCCATGAGGTGGACAGCTTTGCTCCAGCAGGTGCTCCCCACTATGGTGTTCCTGCCGTGCCACAGGGTTAAAAGCGACAGGACCAAGTGACCCTGGACAGCACGCACAATCCGTATGAAACTCAGAGGGTGTGCCAATCAGCTCTCCATCACTGTAACAAAATACCTGAGGTAAACAACTTAAAAGCTAACATAAACCTTTACTCTTTTTAGGTTGTTTACCTTGGGTGTTTTGTTACAGTGACAGAGAGCTGATTAACACAGCCCTCTTTGAGTTTCATACTGAATATGCACGGCTGTCATGCTTAGGCACATAGTGGAATTATATGTACTTTTTCCTGTCCATTGTGAAGGGTTTCTTTTGATAGATTAAAATGATCAAACCTTCAGAGGGAAAAGAGTACATTTAGAATTTCCCTCCCTTGTTCCTCCCTAGCCTGGGCTGGTGGGGTCTCTACTGCTCAGCTGTGCTCTGCAGCCACTTCCTGTGCCCTGAATTCAGAGCTGCGCATGCTCCCCACTAAAGCCACCCACTGGGCCCTAGACAAGCCCAGCCTGTGTTCCACCTGCCCAGCCCAACAAGACCCCAATGAGTGCCACCCTACTACCACCTCCTGGGAAGGTCTGGAAATGTGTAGATTTTCTTTGGGATGAAAAAGTAGGGGAATCTGGTGGGGGGATTCAAAGGTGAATGTTGAAAGTTTTATAGGGGAGCTCTGGCTGATATAATAAGGTAGAGGTTGATTGGGAAATGAAGGTATGTGGTAAGGAGCCCCCTGGGGTACATGGCAGCAGCAGCAACTCCCCTCCTCTCCAGGGTCCAGTTCTTCCACAGTCGGGGTGATGTTGGGAGAATGGGCACAACCAAATCGTGCCTTCATCATGCCCTTATTTTTAGACACTATGTCAGACTTTCTTCGTTGTTCAACATTTATACATCCTTTCTTCGATCAACAAACACTGAGTATGTAGTGTGTGCTGGGGAGTAAGAATGAATGATAAGCATACACATAGCTCATGCCCATTTCAGATTCCACAGTTTACACTGAAACAACTGGAAAAGTTGTATTTAAAAAAAATAAGATTGGGAACATTGTACCTAAAAGTGTTGGATTTCTTTGTTTATTTGTTTCTCTGAGTGCTGTCATCTCAATTGTTGGGTTTCCACATGAAGCGCAGCTGCTTTGAGACTCTCTAAATTCCATTTACAATGTTTTTGGGTGGGCTCCTTGTATAGGAAATATTTATTCGGTGACCACAGCTCCTTTCTGTTTTTGATGCCGAGTTGGAAAATGCTGTTTATCCTTTGGGAATGCTCTAGCTAATGAGAAACAAATGAGGGTCCAAGAGGTACAAACTTGTTGGCCAGTCCAGCGGGTTTTCTTGGGCTTTCTCTGTAGTCAGGATATTTCTGAGTACATTTGGAATTGTTCAATTGAAAAATAGTTTGTACCCTGATTCACAGTTCAGATAGATGCAAGGTGATTATTAATAATGTATCTGAGTCCCAGAGACTCTTCTAAGTGTAGATTCATTTCTTGATTGTTTTTATTTCCTTTTAAAAACTTAAGCACAGTAGAATTTAATCTTTTTAGTGTATACTTCTATGAGTTTGGACAAATGCATATAGTCACATAAGTATTTCTAAAATTAAAATAGACAATAGTTCCTTCATTCCAAATAATCCCTCTTCCTCCACCCTCAACCCTTCAACCACAGATCTGTTTTCTGTTTCTATGACTTTACCTTCTCTAGAATATTGTGGGAAAGGAATCACTGAATCCAGGGGCATTATACCTCTGAGCTAAACCCCCAGTCCTATTTTACTTTTTATTTTGAAACACGGTTTTACCAAGTTGCTGAGGCTGGGCTCGAACCTACAATCCTCCTGTCTCAGCCTCCCAGGTACTGGGATTACAGGCTTGCACCAGCAGGCCCAGTTCATACAGACTTTTGAATCTGCATTCTGATGAAGTGCAATATATTTGAGATTCTTGCATGTTGTTCCAAACATCAGGGTTATTCCTTTTTTAAAATATACTTTTATTGGGGCATTGTAATTATACATCATAATGAGGATTAGAGCGATAGAAACATATATGCACACAGCACTTGGTGTGTTTACCTCTGGATCCTGCCCCACTCCCTCCCCATCCCAATACATATTATTGAGATTGGTATTGATAAATTCATATATGTACATAGCATTAAACTATTGTCTTCATCAAGTCTCTTCTTGTCCCTCTCATTCTCCCTCCCCAACCCCCTTCCACTATTCTACTTGTATCTTTCCTCATTTTTCTGAAGTCCCTTTTGTTTCTCAATTTCTCTCTAGCTTCCACATATGAGAGAAAACATATGACCCTAGACTGTCTGAGATTGACTAATCTCACTTAGCATAATATAATCTAGTTCCATCCATTTTCATGCAAATTACGTAATTTTGTTCTTCTTTATGGCTGAGTAAAATTCCATTGTGTATATATACCATAATTTCATAATCCATTCATCTATCGATGGACACCTAGGTTGGTTCCATAATTTGGCTATTGTGAATTCTGCTGTTATAAATATGGATATGCATATATCATTGTAGTATTCTGACTTCAGTTCCTTCGGAAAATTACCTAGGAGCGGTATAGCTGGGTCATATGGTGATTCCATTCCCAGGCGTCTGAGGAAACTCCACACTGAATTATCCAGCATTTTCATTTGAAAAATTAATTACTCAAATTCTCTTGCTTTTCTATGTAAATGTTAGAATAAGTTTGTCAATTTCTAGAAAAAAAAGTTCCTGTCAGATTTTGATTGTTATTGCACTGAATCTATAGATGAATTTGGGAATGTCTCATATCTTAACAATAGAGTCTCCCAAGTCATCAATATGATAAAACCTTTTTTGGGGGGGCATCCTGGAGATTGAACCTAGGGCATTTTACCTCCAAGAAACACCCCACCCTTTTTATTTTTTATTTTGATACAGGGCCTTGCTTAGTCCATAAGGGTTTCGCTAAGTTGTTGAAGTTGGCCTCAAATCTGCCATCCTCCTGTCTCAGCCTCCCAAGTACAGGTGTGCACCACCACACCCAGCTGATATAATCTTTTGACTTATTTAAATCTTGTTTGATTTCTTTTAGCAGTGTTTTTAGTTTACGGTCAGTATAATCCTGAATATATTTTGTTGGACTTATGCCTAGGAAGTTCATGTTTATTTGTGCTATTGTAAATGGTACATTAAGAAATTTTTAATTTCCAATAGTCTATTGTTAATATATAGAATATTAATGCTTTCTGTATGTTGATCCTGTATCCTTAATCTTGCTAAACTCATTTATTAGTCATAGGAGATTGATTTTTGTTGAATCTTGGGACTATCTACATATATCATCTGTGAATAGAGACAGTCTATTTCTTCCTTTCCAGTCTATGTGCACCTTATTTTTCTTGTCTATTACTCTGTTGAGCAGGAATGGTGAAAGAAGACACCATTCCCTTGCATCTAGTCCCAGAGGGAAAGCGCTCAATCGTTCACCACTAAGTGTGATATTAGCTATAAGCTGCTTTTGGAGATTTGTTTTATCTTGTTAGGAATACTCTTGCTGTCTCTTTATTTCTTCTGAGTTTGTATCATGAATGAATATTACATTTTGTCGAAAGCCTATTCTTCATTTACTCACATAGTGTAAATAGTTTTTATGATTTAGTCTTTCCACATGGTGAATTATATAATTAGATTTGGGAGTATTAAACCAGTCTTGCATTGCTAGGATAAATCCCACTTGGCCATGATGCATTATTATTATATTAATAATAAATTAATATATGGTTAAATATATTGCTGACTTCAACTTGCTAATATTTTTGTTGATCATTCTTACATCTATGTTCACTAGAAATAATGGAGTCTAGTTTTCTTTTGGCATCGAGGTAATTTGGAACTCATAAAATGAGTAGGCAAGTGTTGCATCCTCTTCTATTTTCTTGATAAATTTGTGTAGAATAAATTAAATTTTAAATGTTTGGTAGAATTCCAAAGTGAAGCCATTTGGACCTGGATTTTTCTTTGTTGGAAGATTTTTAACTACTATCCAATTTCTTTAATAACCCTAGTGCTACTCAGGGTTTTTTATTTCTTTTGACATACACTTTGGTTATTTGTGTCCTTCGAAATATTGGCTCATTTCATTTGAGTTGTAGAATTTGTAGCATAAAGTTTTCCATATTAGGGGAGGGATCCAAGATGGCGTCCAAGGGAGACACCACGCTATGATCTCTCTGAGACGCACACCTCATTCGCTGTGAAAGCAACCTCTCCACAGATGAAAAGCAACACAAACTTGAAATAAACAACGAAAAGTTTGAAACGCGATGGAATCAGAGCCAGAAGACAAAACAGAGGAAAGTAAAAAGCGCCAAACGCCTTACCTAAGGGAAGGCGGCGGCGCCATCTTGCCGGACCGCGCCGGCCGCTACCGGCACTGCGGCTTCCACGCGCCGCCGGCAGAGAAGCCAGGGACTCGTGTGAAGTTCAGCAGCTGCAGGTCAGCAGAGACGAAAGTGAGCAGCGGCTCCAACACACTTGAGAGACCAAACGGCGGCGACAGCGGCTGCAGCGGCTGCGGCGGCGCCATCTCGGCAGGACTTTACCAGCGGCCACCAGCCTTGTGGCTTCCACACAAGACCAACGGAGACACCAGCGACCTGCTGTGAACCCAACAGCAGCAGAATAGTAGCAGAGAAGCCGAGCAGTGACTCGCTCCACGCGCGACACGGACCCGAACTGCCGTGTCGGCAGAAGCGGCAGCAGCGCCATCTTGGTCAAACCGCGCCAACGGCTACTGGCGTTGCGGCTTTTGCAGGCCACCAACAAAGCCAGGGAGCTCTTCTAAAACCAGCACTGCGGAGCAGCAGCGACAAAAGCGAGCAGCAGTTCGATTCACACTCGGCAGAGTCCCCAGGATCCGGAGGCCTGACCAGAACCTGCGGCAGCGGCTGAGCCCATCCCCCACCCCTGAGAATAAGAGCAGCGCTCAACGAGACCGTAAGTCAACGAGCCGCCCCAGGGGGAGACCACCCAGCGCGGCCACAGGGACTCACGGGGTTTGAGACAGTGCAGATTGCCCTGGCAGAGGTGGGAGTGGGGTCTGCTGTGGGACGTGGTAGACGCGTGGATAAGCAAACAATCCCCGGTGACATTTGGGTGGGACAGACTTGCAATCCGGGGGTCGCAGCACCCTTATAGAGTCCCCGGGGACAGCCACAGGACATACAGCTGTGGTAACTGGGGAAAATTGGACCAAACCAACCCTCTCTGTGGAAAACGTGGA
>PVJS01015064.1:0-19712 GCA_004027185.1 Glis glis | reverse complement strand
GACCTGGTTTCAAGATAAAGTATAAAAAATAGGGCCAGGGTATAGCGCGGAGGTAGAATGCCCCTGGGTTCAATCCCCTGTACCACAAAAAAAAAAATAAATAAAATAAATAAATAAATATTAACTTGGTATGGTGGGGTTATGAATGCTTTCAGTTTTCTATTCTATATTTTTCTGCCCTTTAACTTTTTTTACTTTTTTGGGGTATATGTGGTACTGGGGATTGAACCCAGGGGCATTCTACCTCTGAGCTACACCCTCAGGCCTATTTTTTATTCATTATTTTGAAACACGGTCTCACTAAGTTGCGGAGGGCCTCACTAAGTGGCTGAGGCTGGATGCAAACCTGCGATCCTCCTGTCTCAGCCCCCCAAGTACTGGGATTACAAGCGTGCGCCACCACGTCCAGCTTTTTTCAGGCCTTTTAAATCCTCTTATGGTAAATGTATGCTGCCCTTTTGGGGGGCGGGTGTGTTACTTTTACACTAACAAACACAATAGCAGTCTCACAGTTTGTCAAGCAGGGAAGCTCCAATGTGGCGGCACCATCCTGGAGTCAGAGATGGGGACCCCACCAGAGAAGTACTTGGGGGTGTGGGAGAATGAGGGTTCCCAGGCAGCCCAAGGTGGATTCTGGGCCCTGTTCCCTGCACCAGGCCTGGGGTGACGGTCACTCACCTGGAACCACGCCGTTGGTGGCAATGGCGCTCATGGAGATGGCTGTAAGCAGGGTCTGTGGGAAGGAGGGCCTGGATGAGCAGCTCGGTGGGGTGGGCTCCGTGGGGCAGCCATGGCCCGGGCCCAGCCCAGCCTGGGCCCACTGGGGTACTCACACAGCAGCAGCAGATGAGCACAATGAGAAGGGCCTGCAGCACCCCGGCCGTCCCCACCATCCAGGTCAGCCGCAGGAAGAGGATGACCCCAAAGATATTCTGCAGGCAAGGCAGGTACACCCCCATGAGGGTGCCCATGCTGGGTGCCTATGTGGACAGGAAGGGGGGGGGTACAGAGCATCAGAGGGGCCCAGATATACCATGGAAGGTCACTCAGCAGCCCCTCACCTACAGTGGAGTACTGGGGAGCATAGGAGGTAGGGTGGCACCTAGGACATCTCTATTTTTTATTTATTTACTTTTTGGTACCAGGAATTGAACCCAGGAGCATTCTACCTCCGAGCTAAACCCTCGAACCTTTTTATTTTTTATTTTGAAACAGAGTCTCACTAAGTTGCTGAAGTTGGCCTTGAACCTGCAATCATCCTGTCTTAGCCTCCCAAGTACTGGGATTACAAGTATGCACTGCCATGACCATCTAGGATATCTCTATCAATTTTTATATAGGAAGACAGTTTGGACTGGGGAAGTATAAAACCTGGTTCTTTTCTTTTTTTTTTTTTTTTGGTACTGGGGATTGAACCCAGAGGCATTTTACCTCTGAGCTACACTCCAGCCCTATTTTTTAAATTTTTATTTTGAAACAAGGTCTCACTAGGTTGATGAGAGTCTCACTATTTGTTGAGGCTGTCCTTCAACCTGCAATTCTCCTGTCTCAGTCTCCCAAGTACTGGGATTACAGGCATGGGGCCACCACACCCGGCTAAAACCTGATTCTTTCTAAAATCCCATGTGTGAGCTTTTGAAGCTTAACTCCCCTCAATGTACTGCCTACTTCCTTTCTTTCTTCTTTTCTCTGAAGCTTTTTATTTTTATTTTTGTGGTACTGGGAATTGAACCCAGGGGTGCTCTACCACTGAGCTATACCCTAGTCCTTTTTATTTTTCATTTTGAGATAGGGTCTTACTAAGTTTCCCAGGTTGGCTTTATACTCTACTTTTGTTTTTTTGTTTTTTCAGTACTGGGGATTGAACCCAGGGCCTCCCGCATGCTAGGCAAGCACTTTACCACTGAGCTACTGAGCTACATCCCTAGCCCTATCCCAGGTTGGCCTTGAACTTGTGATCCTCTTGCCTCAGCCTCCTAATGCCATTGGATTACAGGTGTGTGCCAACAAGCCTGGCTCTTCTGTTACACTTCTGGAAAGAGGGATCTGTCTCAGATCCCCACCTTCTCATCCAACAGACCCCAAGTCACCTAAGCCAAAGTCCAAGAAATTGTCCCTGTGGGCTGGAGATGTAAAGTGCTTGCCTAGCAAGTCGGAGGTTCTGGGTTCAATCCCCAGCACAGAAAAAAAAAAAAGGCCCAAATGTTTAGCTGAGCATGGTGGCATGCACCTGTAATCCCAGTACTTGGGAGCCTGAGACAGGAGGACCACAAGTTTGAGGCCAGTCTCAGCAACTTAGTGAGATACTATTTCAAAATAAAAAAAGGGCTGGGGATAGATGCCCCTGGGTTCAATCCCTAGTAACACACACACACAAAGAAAAAAAAAAGAAAGAAAAAGGAAAGAAATTGTCCATGTCACTCACTCTCTTCAATCCCCCCACTCCAGTTCAGGTGGACATAGAGTCCTGCTCAGTCTACCCTCCTGCTGCCCTGAGATTGGCCTGCCTTGTCCCAGCCTTAGTCCCCCAAGCCTGGGGCAGGACACCCAGGGCACTGGAAAGAGCCCTTTCATGCTTGCCAACCTCCACACTCCAGCCCACTCTGTTACCAGAGCAGGTCTCTGAAAACCAGGTCCAATCTCATCATCCCTGTTGAAAATCCCCGTGTTGTCTTGTAATCCAGCGTGTGGTGCATGGTCCAGATACCTTGGCGTGGGCCACCAGATGTGCCCCATCATCTCTTTGTCAGCCCCAGCCAGAGACCACAGGGCTCCCTTGGAGCCTCTGAACCCAGGCTAGGCTCTACCAGAGAGGGCCGGCCTTGCCACTGCCTAGCAAACTCCTCTCCACTAAAACCTCCAGGAGGTTTGACTATCACCTCTTCCAGGAAGCTCCCCCCAGGCTGGGTGGAGCTGGTACTCCCTCTGGCATTCCCTCAGCATCTGATACACCCTTCTATGACAGCGATCATTACGGTCACCACAACCAACAGTTTACTAGTATGTCTCATGATCATTCCGGGGTACACTTGACTTGTTTACTGTTCTATCAGCAGCAGGCCCTGTGTCTCCCAAAGGTGCTCCTGAACCTAAAGAGTATTGCCTTGGAAGCCCCTGGACATCCTTCTGGGAAAGTCCTGCAGAGAGTATAGAGGTGAGGCCATGGGCAGGTGAGGAAGGTATAACATACAGACCCAGGAGAACTTCTCAACTCTCTAAGGGCAGGGTAGGGGCCAGCCAGGAGGCCAGGGTAGCAGCATTGGCAGAGGCAGCGCTACTGCAGCCTGGGGCAGTCAGTCCCTGAGAGCATCCACTGGAGTCCCAGCAAAGCCTCCTTTGCCCTAAACCTGGGGTGGGGAGAGAGCCGTGTGGCCACAGGAACCCTCCTGAAGGGTGTGGGCCTGGAGCAGGATCTGTGTGCAGGCTATGGGACCTCAGAAGGGGCTGGGCAAGAACCTTCCTCACATTGTCCTGCACAGTGCAGTGCAGGTGAAAGTTACTTCATCCGGGCTCTGTCCAAGCCCTTCTCAAGAGATATCACCCACTGGAGAGCAGTAACAAGAACTCCCAGTCTCACCCCCTTCCTAGGCTGAGTCACTCCAAGAAAAGGGCAATGTGGGAAAGGGCAGGGCTGGAAATGTTTTCTGCATCCCAAATAACCTCTGGCAGCCTCAGAAGGTCACTGGGCCAGAGTGGGAGCAGCTGCCAGGGAGAGGCTGCCTTTGGGTCTTAGCGTGGCCTGGTGGGAGGCCCACCCTTCCTGCTTCAAGCCTTTTCTTGACGCCCCTGCGCAGAGCTGCTCTGTGTGAGGCCCACAGGTCCCTCCCTCACTTCCTAGTGACTCGCTGTAGACTTGACCAGGTTCCTCCTTCTTCCGTGGAAAAGCGCCTGGGGCTGGGACCTCAGCCCTCCTCTCACAAGGAACAGGGGTGTGGCTCTTACCCAAGGATCCTACAACCCACTGTGGGCAACACCCTTGAAGCTGAGACCTCTCCTACAGGGCTGGGGAGGAATGGCCAGACTGTCATGGTTCTCTGCTATCTTTAGTCCAGAACATGCCAGCAAAATCACAACCAGCTGGAAAGGGTGGGAGCTGGGGCTGTGCAACCTCACCATATCAGCTGCCCTCTCTGAAGAGTGGGCCGTCTGCTTCCTGGGAGGGTCAGGTGAAGGGTGCACTTCAGCTGACCTGCTCCGTCTCCTGGACCCATCCCAGCAAGGCCCAAATCTCATGAGCAGGCCTCCAGCTGTGACCTGGCACTCTTGGTTATTCCAATGAAGCGTTCCTTTTGCTTGTGCTGACCTCCAAGGAGAATAGTACAGCCAGGATGAGACCCCAGCTCCTTCCAACATAGCCATTTCCCAAACCCCCCGGAGGAGGGGGAGAGGGAGGGCCCCTTACCTCCAAACCAAAAATGTGGAAGAAATCCCCAGCCCTCAGTTAAACTGAGACCCATCACACAGAGGGGCTGAGCACAGATGCAAAAGTCATCCTAAAGAGAGGGGGAGGCCAGCTGGGCCTGGTGGCCCATGCCTGCAATCCCAGTAGTTGGGAGGCTGAGATAGGAGGACCACAGGTTTGAGGACAGCCTTAGCAACTTAGCAAGATTCTCACCAAACTAGCAAGACCCTGTTTCCAAAACAAAAAAAAATAGTAACCCCAGTACTTGGGAGGCTGAGACAGGAGGATTGCAGGTTCGAGAACAGCCTCAGCAAGTAATGAGACTCTCATCAACCTAGCGAGACCCTGTTTCAAAATAAAAATAGGGCTGGGGGTGTAGCTCAGAGGCAGAATGCCCCTGGGTTCAATCACCAGCACCACAAAAAAAAAAAAAAAAAAAAAAGAGAGAGAGAGGGAGAGAGAGAGAGAGCTGAAGAATCTAGGCAGTGGGACCAGGAGAGGGACAGGGAAGCTTTACAAAGAAGCACCAGGCTCCTATCCCCCTACCCTGGTGCTCAAACAACACAGAGGCTCTTGAAGGGCTCTGCCAGTGGAGCCTTGGACCAACACAGTGAGGGTCAGGAGGGTATGTCACTTACTTTAGGTTGCACATCCCCCAGGGACAACCAGGTTCCTGGCTATCCACTGTGATGCGTTGCCAGCAATCTGGCATTCCACATAGTTAAATATCTCACAGTTAATCCACAAATCTCTCTCCTACCATTATGCATTGATCTTTGGCAAGTTACCCAAGGCCTGGTCACCTAGTTTCCTCATCTGTGAAATGAAGATGAGAGTGGGAGGGAAGCCAGGCTTAGGAGCCAGGAGGCCGGCTTAAGGGCTTGGATGGGCAGTAGGCGGAGCTCAGGGGGGAAAAAATAAAAGAAAGAAAAATAGAACATGATGATAATAGTATCTACCTCATGGCTTTTTATTTATTTTGGACAGGGTCTTGCTATGTTGCCCAAGCTTGCCTCCAACTCCTGGACTCAAGTAACCATCCTGCCTCTGCCTCCCAAGTAGCTGGGACTACATTCACACGGCACCACGCCCAGCTTCCATCTCACTACTTTGTGGTAGGGATAAAATTTGAGAACCCGGGTCCACTCAGACTGCTGCCTCACAGTGA
Source organism: Glis glis (assembly GCA_004027185.1). Classification (NCBI taxonomy): domain Eukaryota; kingdom Metazoa; phylum Chordata; class Mammalia; order Rodentia; family Gliridae; genus Glis; species Glis glis. Next base: position 14,142 of record PVJS01015064.1, on the reverse strand, counting down.
GGGCTGAGTAAAAGCACCTGTCATTTCTGCTGCCCTTTTTTTTTTTTTGCAATGCTGGGATTGAACTCAGGGTCTCACTCATGCTAGGCAAGCGCTCTACCCACTGAGCTATATCCCAGTCTACCTAGTGTTGTTGTTGTTGTTGTTGTTCTTTTTCTTTTCTTTTTTTTTTTTTTGTGGTACTGAGGTTGAGCCTAGAGGCATTCTACCTCTGAGCTACACCCCCAGCCCTTTTTATTTTTTGTTTTGAAACAGGGTCTTGCTAAGTTGCTGAGAGTCTCGCTAAGTTGCTGAGGCTGGTCTCGAGCCTGCAATCCTCCTGTCTCAGCCTCCCAAATACTGGGATTATAGGTATATGCCACCATGCCCAGCTACCATGCCACTGCCCCCAGGAACTCCTTCTTAGCCCTCCCTTTGGATCCCCTTCCCTTCTTTTTGGTACTGTGGATTGAACCCAGAAGTATTCTACCTCTGAGCTTATACTCTCAGCTCTTTTTTATTACCTATTTTGAAACAGGGTCTCACTAACTTGCTGAGGCTGGTCTTGAACCTGCAATCCTCCTGTCTCAGCTGCCCAAGTACTGAGATTACAGGCGTGCACCACCACGTGGGCTCCTTCAAGCCCCTTAGAGCCCAAGTTGCTCAGTATGCCCATCCTCCATGCTCACCACGCCTGGCCTCCACTTCCCCTGGCGTGCTCACCACCATGTGGGGAAGCAGTCAACTTCACGGTGTCTGTCATCCCAGCTGTGGCCCCTCTGCTGACCTGACCGGCTCACCTTGGCAGCTCTCCGGCGGGGCCCTTCCCCGCTCTCAGCTTCCTCATGCTCCTTGGCACCCTGGGTGAGGTTAGTGTAGCTGACGAGCTTGCCCAGAAGAGACGACACCTTCGGGCGGATGTCCAGCTCCTCCTATAAACAGAGCCACGGGGCAAGATGGCATCGGGCCAGGCCTGAGTCAGGCTATCTATATGTAACCAGCAGCCTGGCTCCTGGCTCTGTCCCAAGCCCTGAGGCAGGCCTGGGCTTGATCCCAGCTCTTGCCCGGGGAAGCCCTAGCCAGCCAGCTAGGCAGGTGTGGGCGCCACACCCCAGCACTCTGCATTCAAAAACCCAGTCCAGCGGCTGCTTCTCTCCGCCCCGCCCTGGCTGCAATCACTGCCAGCCCATTTGTGAAAACCACCCGCCTCAGGGGAGAGAAGGCTGCCAGCAGGCAGATCGCAGACTTCAGTCTACCTGCTCTGCTGGCCTCCTCTCAGCTATGGCTGGGCCTCTGGGATTCACATCTACCCTGAACACCCCACCAAAAAGCCACCTGGAAAAAGCCAGGTGTGGTGGCATGCACCTGTAATCCCAGTACTTGGGTGGCTGAGACAGGAGGATCACAGGTTCAAGAACAGCCTCAGCAAGTAGTGAGACTCATCAACCTAGTGAGACTGTTTCAAAATAAAAATAAAAACAGGAGCCGGGTGTGGTGGCGCACACTTGTAATCCTAGTATTTGGGAGGCAGAGATCGGAGGATCTGGGTTCGCAGCCAGCCTCAGCTACTTGGTGAGGCCCTCCGCAACTTTGTGAGACCCAGTTTCAAAATAAAGTATAAAAAATAGGGCCGGGGTGTAACTAGGAGTTAGAACGCCCCTGGGTTCCATCCCCGGTACCGCAAAAAACAAAAACAAAAACAAAAAAAAAACAGGGTTGGGGTTGTAGCTCAGAGGTAGAATGCCCCTCGGTTCAATCCCCAGCACTACGAAAAACAAAACAAAAAGAAGCCAGGCATGGTGGCACATACCTGTAGTCCTAGTACTTGGGAGGCTGAGACAGGAGGATCATGGGTTCAAAGCCAGCCTCAGCAACTTAGTGAGGCTCTCAGCAACTTAGCAAGACCCTGTTTCCAAATAAAAAATAAAATAGAAATGGGGATATAGCCCAGAGGTAGCAGGCCCCTGGGTTCCATCCCCAGTATCGCCAAAAAAAAAAAAAAAAAAGCCACTTTGGTCACCTCAGGGAACCAAGGAAGACAAAAGAAGGCTGCCTGGGACAAGTGAAGTTTCTGCCCAAACCCTGACCTTCCTAGATGGTCTCCCAGCCCTGATCACTGTGAATAACCCACCTCAATCCCTAAGGTGGGGTGCTGGCCCCCTACCCCATCCTCAGGTGCGGCCAGGTCAAAGGTTTCGCTGCAGAACCTTGCTGCTCTCCCAGGTCAGGAGGCCTCCCAGAGTTCAGGACCCCCCCCCCACCAGGGGCTAGGCCTTCTCTGTCCCTGTGGCCTTCTCAGCATGTGCCTCCATGCTGTCTATCAGCTCCTCTCTGATTCTACACCCAGGGAGGCTGGCTGGGAGTGAGGAGTGAAGATGTAGGCCCTTTGGGCTTGTGGAGATTGAGAAGCCTGCATTCTTCAGCCATCGGGCAGCTGAATGTGTGCGTCAGAGTTTAGGAGCCTAAACCTTATCTTAAATCCAGATCTCCCTTCTCAGCTAGAGTCTGGAAAGGATAAAATTCAAGTTCAAAGGCACTGATTTGGGAAACTTTCCAAACAGGTATCTACTGAGGCTACAGATGTGGAGGGTGGGGACAGATGCAAGGGGAAGGACCAGGCCTCAGTTTATTAGAGTGGGCAGAGTTGGAAGAGCCAACCAGGAAAGATCAACAAGAGTTCACAGGACAGTCCTAAGAAGCCCTAGGAGTGGAGGGGAAAAGAGGAAATTCTGAGGGGGTGGTCACCTTGCTGAGGGGGCTGCAAGGAAGGCAAAGGTGAGTAGCCCTAGAGGTGGCAATAGGGTGGGCTTGTAAGTGGCTTCTGGGAAAGCAGTTTCAGTTTGAAGTGCCACAGAGGCACCACAGCCTGGCTGCCAAGGGAGCAAGGCAGACAAGGGGAGACTGGAGAAGGAACCATCAATCAGCCTGCCTGCTTAGCAGAGAGGCCCCTTGACAGGCCTCTGCCTGCCCACCTGCCTACCACACCTGTGGCCCAGAATGGCTCCTCAGCTACCTCAAACAGCGCCAGGTTTCTGTCATAGTAGTCACTTCCTCTGGAAGCCTCCAAGGGGCAAAGAAAAGGGCTGCTTTCTCTGTGGTTGCCCTGTCCTGTGGATAGAGAAGGAAAGAATCCCAGTTAGGGGCTGCCTCCTGAGCATCCACACTGTACCCCTCCCCAGAGGGCCAACCCCCAAATCATTCTCTCTGTAAAACATTCTTGAAGTCAGCCATGGTGGCCCACACCTCTAATCCCAGTATTTGGGAGGCTGAGACAGAAGGATCACAGGTTCAAGGTTAGGGCAGTAATTAAGCGGGACTGTGTTTCAACATAAAATTGGGCTGTGGGTGTAGCTTAGTGGTAGAACCCCTCTAGGTTCAATCCCAGTACCACACACAGAAACACACACACAGACACACAAAAACACTTTGGCGGCCACAGTGTTGAGAGGCTGGGCCTCAGCTTCCCCATCACATGCTGCTGGCCTCCTTGAAGAGCCAGAGTAGCCTGCGAGCAGCCAGCAACCAAAACCCAGCCCATCATTCCCCTTAGCAGAAGGTACAGGTGCACTCACCAGCGAGCACACACCCAAATGAACTGTATGTACACCAAGGGGTGGAGCCTGGTGAAGGGGCGGGGCCTGGCCTCAGCCCGCCCTCACATCGCTCTGATCCCTTTCCCCCCATATCTGGAGCACCCACGGTGTCTTGCGCCCAGGGCTCAGTGTCCTCAGACATCGCCCAATGCTGCCTTCCAGACAGATGAAGCCGCAGAGAGTGCCTTCTACTGCCATGGGCAGCGGGTGCCCTGCTAGCGGCCCCACCATGCACTGTGCGGAGGCACCCTAGAGGACAGCCCGGGGCATGATGGGAGGCGGGGCAAGCCCAAGACATACAGGGTGCAGAAGTGGGTACAAATACTATTTAGGGCCAGGCTGGTGGGTGGATGGGTGCTGGATTAAGCAGGGTAGAAAAATAGGGGTGTAGTCAGGTGCAGTGGCGCATGCCTGTAATTTCCAACTACTCAGGAGGCTGAGGCAAGAGGATCCCAAGTTCTAGGCCAGCCTGGGCAATTTAGTGAGACCCTGTCTCAAAATAAAATATAAAAAGGGTTGGGGATGGTCAGACGTGGTGGAGCATGCCTGTAATCCCAGTACTTGGGAGGCTGAGACAGGAGGATCACAGGTTCTTACCCCTTTCCTCTGAATCCTGAGGGAGGCACTTTTGTTGCAAATTTCTTCTGATCCTTTTATGGAAGTAGGTGAGAAATAAATGGTATATTCTTCTTTTTTTTTTTTTTGTCCGTACCGGGTGTTGAACCCATGGGCATTCTACCTCCGAGCTACACTCCCAGCCCTTTTTTAATTCTTTATTTTGAAACAGGGTCTCACTAAGTTGCGGAGAGACTCACTAAGTAGCTGAGGCTGGCTGCGAACCCAGATTATCCTATCTCAGCTTCCCAAGTACTGGGATTACAAGCGTGCGCCACCACACCCAGCTATATTATTCTAAACTTATGCACTACAGCCTGCCCCATTTTATATTTTGTCTCTCTGCAAATGCACTAGTAAACAGAAAATGTAGAGCTGAACACATAGCAGCCCTGCCCCCCATGCTTGTGGATGGTCCTCTAAGACCTTGCTGATCCCTTGTCTCTTCAGCCATTGTTCTAGGGTGGCTCTAAGCCCCCCTTTTTTTGTGTGGTCCTGGGGATTGAGCCCAGGGGCATTCTTCCTCAGAGCTATAACCCCAACCCTCTTTTTTTATTTTTATTTTGAAACAGGGTCTTGCTAGGTGATGAGAGTCTCACTACTTGCTGAGGCTGTCCTCGAACATGTGATCCTCCTGTCTCAGCCTCTCAAGTATTGGGATTACAAGCATGCGCCACCATGCCCAGTTTGCTCTGAGCCCTTTCAAGAGTTCTAGTCCTTACAGCAAGATGCCAGTAGAATCATTTACCCTGTTTTAGTGACAAGGAGAATAAGTCTCAGGGAGGTTCAAAGGCGAGGTCATTCAATGAGGAGAGCCAGACCTGGGTCCAGGATGCATCAGAATCAAGTGAGGGCTTAGCTGCAGGTTCCCTGTTCCTACTCCAGACCCCAGTCCATCCAGGGGCACTGTGGGGTACAGCATGATCATAGAATATAGAAAAGAGGCCTGGAGGCTGGATGTGGTGGCCTACGCTTGTAATCCCAGTACTTGGGAGGCTGAGACAGGAGGATCGCAGACAGGAGGATCACAGGTTCGTGGCCAGCCTCAGCTACTTAGTGAGGCACTCTGCAACTTAGTGAGACCGTATTTCAAAATAAAGAATAAAAAATAGGGCTGGGGGTGTAGTTCGGAGGTAGAATGCCCCTGGGTTAATCCCCAGTACCGAAAAAAAAAAAGAGACTATCTGCTGCCAGGCACCCAGCAAGCACTCCTTGGAGTTCCCCAGAGCTTTTTTAGGGACAGTTCCCATGGGATTATGGGAATGTGAGGGTCTAAGCAGTAGCTGGATGTCTGTACTGCCCTCAGCTTCAAGCTGCCAATTCTGGCCTCAACTATTCCAAAAATTCCAGGGCAGGTTTGGGCACGCCTGCCTGGCCCAAGCTGCTCAAACACCACCTGAGACCCCCAGTGAACCTGAGCATGATGGGGGCCTGGGGCTGTCTATGAGGTGCACAGGTGTGTTCCCACCAGCAACTGTGAGCACACCAGTGGTGGTTAGGAATCCAGGTGACCCTCCTGGTCCCTGTGCACAGGGGCATCTGCCTGAAGTGCCCCTGTAGGCCCTTCCCACCCCCAGCTCACAGGCTTGCTGATACCTCAGAGCAGAGGTGTGGGCCTTGAGCTGGGGGCCCCAGGAGGCGGACCTGGGGTTGATTTGTCCTGTGCCCTCTGAACCTTTGTAGTCCCACCAAGAAGGATCAAAATCACTCACCAGTGTGCAAGGTGTCCCCCATCCTGCAGACACAGCCAAGATCTGGCTGAAAAGGAGCAAGAGGAGGAGGAGAAGGAAGGGGTAGTGGGAGGAGCTGGCTTAGCCTGGAGGAATTTGGCTGGATGCTGTTTTGGGTCCTTCCAGTCACCCTGTGAGGGGCCAAGGCGGAGCCAGATGCTCAGCTCAGTGGGCCTGCCCACTGGTCCAGGCTAATCCCAAGGATGTAGCCCAGCCTTTGTGGCCAGAGATCCTCCCAGGCCTAGGGGATCAGGGATGCTGGCTCCTACTCTGACACCTTGAACAAGGCTAGGGGCAGACAAGGGCATAGCGAAGGGCCCTCACATAGCTGGTAAGCCTATAAAGCCTCTGGGATGTCCAGAAGCCCATCCCTCTGTCCTGCACCACCTCCACACATGGCAGTCAGGTGATACCTGCAGCCATCACTACCAATAGGCACAGCTCACCTCAGTCCTGTCACCATTACAGGCAGACCAGAGGTCAAGATTGCATGACCCGACACATATCAACACACATTTTGGCCAACTCCATCATGGTCAGTCACAGACATTACCAGCATTTGTCATCAGGGACATCACCATCCTCATCAGGGACAGCCTGGACTGAGACAGTGGCCAGGAGAACGCCCTGACCCAACCCTGCCTTCAACCGGATACCCAGAGCGACACCATGTGCTTGCCGCTACACAGATACACAGCAGCTCCCAGACAGCCAGGGTGGAGAGCCTCCTGGGGTAGGAGGTGGAGAAAGGTGCAAGGGGAGAGACAGGAACCTGGAAGGCAGGAGGGGCTCACCTCCCCGCCCAGCCCTAAATTAAAAGTTAAGGCGCTAGAATCGTTGGTTCGAGTTTGAATCCCCCCGGGGGCAAGTTACATAACCCCGCTCCCCCTCCCGGCCCTCCTTCCTAAGTTCGCCGTAACAGCATCTGTCCCACAGAGAAGTTTGGGAGGATTAAACGAGTTGGTTCACGCAAAGTGCCTAGACAAGCCTGGCCCCGTGCGAGCGCTCCCCGGATGCCCACGGCACCTACAGGTCTACGCCGCGGGGGCAGCGGGGGCGACTCTCAGGCAGGTACCTGGAGGCCCTCAGCAGGCACACCGTTCCCTCCCGGCGGGCCAGGCAGGGGAGTGGGAGTCAGGGGCAGAGACACTGAATCCCAAGCAGAGGCGGCGCGAGGATGCGGGCGGGTCACAAGGTGAAGGGGCTGCGGCTGGGGACTCGGCTGTGGTCCAGCGGGAACGGCCGGAGATCCCGAGCCGGGCGGCCTGCTGGCTGGCCTCCCGGGGCGGCCACGTCCGCAGCCCCCGCCCGCGGCCCGCAGGGGAGGAGCTGGGCCGGGGAGGACGGCCCGGCCGGGCACCCCGGGCCGCGGAAAGTCGTGTCTGCGCGCTTGGAGCGGGAAGTGGCGGCGGCGCAGAGGAGAAGTTGAGCCCGCATCGACGTGCGCGCCAGTTCCGGCGGCCCCGGGGGACACGGCCCGCGTGGCCGCCCCCGGCCCCGCTCAGGCCCTCGCCGGGCACGCCCTCACCGTCCGCGTCCTCCCGCTCCGCGCGCTCTCCGTAGTCCACCCAACTGAGCCCCTCGAGGTTGTCATAGTCGCCGCGCCGCGGCCCGTCCACGGGCACCACGGTGAAGTGAGGCATCGCGCGCTCCGCCCGCCGCGCCCGCAGTCCCGGCCGCCGGCCCGCTGTCCCCGCCACCCCGACCGCCGCGCCCCGCCCGCTCGCATTCCACCCCGCTGCGCTCACTTCCTCCGCCCGCCCCCCGGGCCGCCCCTCGGGGGCGGGGAGCAGGAGGGGCTCGGGCCGGCTCCTCCCCAAGGGGGGCCTTGGTGGTTCGGGGGCCCTGGGCGGGTGTCCTCCCGCTGGGGCCGGGCCCGATTCTTGTGTGACTTTGGGTGAGGGGCTGCCCTCTCTGAGCCCCAGATGCAGTACCTGTAAAGCTGGGGAAAAGCTCTTCCACCTCTGGGGGCTTTCTGAGGCTCGGTGAGACCGGGCGCGGGGTGCACGGGCTCTGCGCCCTAGACTAGTACGCTCTCGGCGGAGTTTCTGTTGCTTAGGGGGGGAGGGTAGGCAGGACGAGCCCAGGATCGCAGTGGCCACCCCTGGATACATGCTCTCCATTTCCATCGTCTGCCTCCCGCTTCTCTGCATCCCTAAAAGCCGAACCCCCGCGAAAGTGCGGTCCCTGCCCTGCACCCGCCTTGCTGCAGCCTCTCCTGTTAGAGGATCCTGGAGATTGTCGCCCTTTCCCCGGAGGAAGGACACCTACCTGGTCCCGTCCCATTTGCCACTTTGGGACAGCACACTTGTTGATCAGCCAATTCTTTCACTTTAACTTTCTTTGTCTCCCCTCCTGGGTACCTTTACCGGAGAGTGTCTATTTATTTGTCCCTAAATTTTCTTTCACTTTCTACTCTACTGCTTCAGATAACTTATCCAGTTAGCTTTACTTTAGCATCTTTATCTTTCTGAGCTGTCCTGTCCACCGGTTTTTTTTTTTTCTCCTTTATCAGAAAACCCCAGGGTCCATCTTCCTTGTCTATCTCCATTCTTCTCCCTTTTGTAGCTCTAGAACACTGACAGACCTCTGACTACTGCTGGCCTCCCAGCTTCCAGCTTCCAGCTCTGGGGCAGAGCCGATGGTCATCTGACGCTCCTGCAGTACCATCTCAGGTGGTGCCTGTCGACCTACCCTCCACCCCCTCAAACCAAATAACTGGACTCTCAAATAACCCCCTCAAACCAAATAACTGCCTTCCAAATAACTGGACTCTCCCCTGCTCACTCCGCTCTTGCGCTCTCTGCTGCCCTTGCCTCTGCACCAGGCCCCACTCCATCCAGCCCTGCCCACCTTTCCAGGGGCATCCCTGCCCCCACCATCCTCCTGCCCTGCCTCAGCCCTTCCAACCTCTTTCACCTGCTGGGATTCACCAGGCTCAGGGAATCACCGCTGTTCACTCTGGGGACGGCCTCCCTAGCCTCTTCCTGCACCCTCACCCACAAACTTCTTACCCAGGAGGTTTGGGGGGAGCACCACCTGCCCCCACCCCCAAGGCTTTGCAGATACTTCCCTTCATCTACACTGGATTCCCCTGGGGCACTTTTCCTTCAAGGTAACCACCTCAGGCAGAAATGTGTTGGTGGGGACCTTTTATTAATGTTAATCGTGCCAACTAGACTAAGACTTCACAAGGACAGGACCCTGTTGGGCTTGTCACCCTGGCATTCCCAGGATCTGGCCCCAAAACTTTGTGTGTGGTACTAGGGATTGAATCCAGGAGTGCTCTACCACTGAGCTATACCCCCCAACCCTTTTTATTTTGAGAAGGGTTCTTGCTAAGTTGCCCAGGGTGACCTCAAACTTGCGATCCTCCTGCTTCAGTCTCCTGAGTAGCTGGAATTACAGGTTTGTGCCACCATGCCCTTGGCTCCCCACAACGTTTTTTTGGGGGGGTACTGGGGATTTGAACCCAGAGGCATTCTACCTCCAAGCTACACTCCCAGCCCTATTTTATTTTTATTTTGAAACAGGGTCTCACTAGGTTCCTGAGAGTCTCTCTACGTTGCTGAGGCTGTCCTTGAACCTGCAATCCTCCTGACTCAGTCTCCCAAGTACTGGAATTACAGACTTGCGCCCAGCTCCCCAACACTTTTTTTTATACTAGGGATTGAACCCAGGGGCATTCTACCTCTGAGCTACACCTCCCCCATCCTTTTTTATTTTTTATTTTGAAACAGGGTCTTTCTAAGTTGCTGAGGGTCTCACTAAGTTGCAGAGGCTGGCCACAAACTTGTGATCCTCTTGTTTCAGCCTCCCAAGTACTGGGATTACAGGTGTGCACCACTCCACCTGGCTTCCCCAACACATTTTAGAATAATGAACAGGTGAGCAGGGCTCAGTGGCACATATCAATAATAATAACAACAACAATAACAATAATAATACTAAAAATAATGACGCATACCTGTGATCCCAGTACTTGGTAGGCTGAGATAGGAGGATTGCAGATTCAAGGCCAGCCTCAGCAACTTAGCAAGACCCTTAGCAATTTAGGGAGAGTCTGTTTCAAATAAAAATAAATAAATAAAAAGGGTTGGTGCATAGCTCAGAGGTTGAATGCTCCTAGGTTCAATCCCCAGTACCATATACACACAAACACACACACACACACACACACACACTCACACACACACACATGTACACACACGCACACATACACATCATTAACTATTTACATAAATTTTGTGTGTGTGTGCATGTGTGTGGTACTGGGGATTGAACCCAGAGGCATTCTACCTCCGAGCTACATCCTGAGACTGATTTTATTTATTTGGAAACAGGGTCTCACTTGGTTGCTGAGAGCCTCACTAAATTGCTGAGGCTGTCCTTGAACCTTCAATCCTCCAGTCTCAGCCTCCCAAGTACTAGGATTACAAGTGTGTGCCACCACACCCGGCTTCAATTAACAATATTTAAGGCTGGGGGTATAGCTCAGTGGTAGAGCTTAGCATGTGTGAGGCCCTGGGTTCAACACCCAGCACTAATAAATAAGTAAACAAAGGCCAGTGTGGTGGCACATGCCTGTAATCCCAGTACTTGGTAGGCTGAGACAGGAGGATCATAGGTTTGGGGACAGCCTTAGCAACATAGTGAGACTCTCAGCAACCTAGTGAGACTCTGTTTCAAAATAAAAAATAAAAAGCCGGGCATGGTGGTGCTCGCCTATAATCCTAGTACTTGGGAGGCTGAGACAGGAGGATCGCAGGTTCAAGGATAGTCTCAGCAAATAGTGAGACCGTGTTTCAAAATAAAAATAAAATAAAATAGGACTGGTAAAGAAAAAATTAAAATAGCTCAAAGGTAAAATGCCTCTGGGTTCAATCCCCAGTGCCACAAAAATTAATTAATTAATTAAAAAAGGGCTGGGGGTGTAGCTTGGAGGTAGAATGTGCCTGGGTTCAATCCCCAGTACCAAAAAATAAATGAATAAATAAAACCAGAGGCCCTTATCTGAAAAAGTTAAAATCCTTAAAAACAAGTGCTTCTGATAATTCAAAAAAAGTTTCTGTTTCCTCTATAAATACTATCAGTTTCTTAAACAAATTTAACTTTTCAGAGGGAGACTGGGAAACCACCACAGTCACACTCCATGATGGGATTGACACTGAACTCAATTATTTCGTGATGTTCAGTGGGCTCAGGTTTTCAGTGAAGAATCTGGTGAACTGCCTCTGCCCTTCTCGAGGGCCAAGGCTGGAGGTGAGTGGAAACCCTCACCAACCAAGACCATGCCTGACCCCACTCCCACCCAAAGAAGGAAGGATGCTCACACTTGGCTCCATGTCTCAAATGTTTATTCTTATCACATGCTAAGGCCTGAGCAACTAGGAGGGGGAACGTTGTGGGATGTTGCCACAGTGACTTCTGGGGACACTGTCCGAGTCACCAGAGCCAGAGGATGAGAACTGGGAAGGTGAGAGCAACCACAAGGCCTGGCATGAGGCATGGGGAGGCATTCAAGGGCCTCTGGAGGACCCGATGGCTTGACCACTCGGTTATCTCCGGGTGCGAAGTCAGGTGTTTGTTCTGAGCATGAGGCAGGAGGTGAGAGTGACAGGATCTGCTTGGCTGTCTGTCTGGAAATTCAGCCTCCAAGGGGCTCTGCCCACTGCTTTCCTCTCTCACCTGGGGGTGGGAGTCAGCAGTCAGACGCCCCCACAGCAGCCTCCTTGCGTGCTCCAACCACTGAACCAACCACCCTTTTTTTTTTTTCTTTTTGCGATACTGGGGATTGAACCCAAGGGGGCATTCTACCTCTGAGTTACACCCCCAGCCCTATTTTTTATTCTTTATTTAGAAACAGGGTCTCACTAGGTTGCGGAGGGCCTCACTAAGCAGCCAAGGGCCTCACTAAGCAGCTGAGGCTGGCCACGAACCTGCAATCCTCCTATCTTAGCCTCCCAAGTACTGGGATTACAAGCATGCACCACCACGCCTGGCCAATCACCCTTTGTCCAGCCCGGCATACCTGTTCCACTTGTCTGAAGACGCGCAGCAGATTTCCTCGAAGGACGCCCTGAAGCTCTTCCTCACTCCAGCCCCGACTCAGCAACTCCTCTATCAGCACCGGGTATGTGGACACGTCCTCCAGCCCCTGAGGGAACCTGTGTGGCCACCCACCAGTCAGCTGTGATCTGGCCGTGATCCTGCTCTAGGGCCTGCTGTCCCACCAGCCCCAGTCACATAAGACTAAAACTGAGCCAGGTGCGGTAGCGCACACTTGTAATCCCAGTACTTGGGAGGCTGAGACAGGAGGATTGCAGGTTTGCAGCCAGCCTCAGCTACTTAGTGAAGCCCTCTGCAACTTAGTGAGACCCTGTTTCAAAATAAAGAATAAAAAATAGGGCTGGGAGTGTAGCTCGGAGGTAGAATGCCCCTGGGTTCAATCCCCAGTACCAAATAAAATAAAATAAAATAAAAAGACTAAAACTGAAGGTCAAGATCTTCAGACTGGTGAACAGCTTTGGAAGTGCCCTGAGGACTGGGCTTCTGTAGCTCTGCTGGTCCAGCGGATGGTCAGCCTACAGCAGATCTGCTGGGCTGGAAAGTGCAGCATGAGCTGGGCTCTCATGGTGGAGGAGTACTTAGCTAGTCTGATGACCTGGAGTGGGTCCCCTGGGCCACGTGAAGGACAAGGTGACCCTAGAAAACAGGCCTTGGGAGTAGGGAGATGTCAGGCAGGCTGAAGGATGGGAGGACCCCAGGATGGGAAACTAAGACTGAAGGATTCTCTGCTCTACCCTAGCACAAGACAAGCCCTGGGAAAGAACTCACCTGCCAGACCCATCGTAATTTCCGCCAATCCCGATGAACTCAGATCCGATGACTGCCCTGATATGGTCAAAGTGATCTAGAAGGTAGAGGTTGGTGGTGGGCATCTCTAGGCTGGAGTTGAACCCTGGGACCAGTGCTGGTCTGAGTAACCTCAGCCCTGGCCAATTTCCCTGCTGACAGGACTCCAGGCCATGACAGTTGTCTCCACAGAGGTCATGGCCAGCCACGAGTCCTGAAGTGGCTAGTGTGGACCCCAGAGCCCCCCACCCTTTGACCATTTCTTGCCTCTGAGTTCCTTGAGAGCCTGGTAGGGGCTCTGCCTGTCCTGCCCAAAGATGTGGGGAAAGAGAGAGAGTGAGATTAAACAGGAGTCTCAGAGGCAGAAGCATCAAACCCATCAGCACAGACTGTGGCCTCAGACCTGGGTGGCAGTGAAGAGCTGAGTCTGCTGCCCCTGGGGTTGTTGGAAGGTCTGCCATTGCCCAACATGTGCCAGGCTGCTGGAGCTGTCCTGAGGGCCCCAGCAGCCACAGCCCACGCCAGAGCTGCATGAAGATACAAGGTGGGCTCACCTGCCACAGTAGACACATTAGCAAGCAGGTTGCACTGCAGCACCCCCATGGACAGGGTTACCATCACGATGCCACCATTATTCTTCTATGGGAGAGACAAAGGGACACTCAGTTCAGCTCCTCTGGCCTGAGGCCACACCTCCCAGGCTGTGAGGGCCCTGATAGGATAGCACTTTGAGGAATTGAAAGAGGCTTCCCTCTCTCTCTCTCTTTTTTTTTTGTTGTTGTTGTTTATTTCTCTTTGTTGTTGTTTTGTGGGTCTCTGGGTGAAACTGATTGGCCTTGAGTTTCAGAGACAGAGGAGACTTAACCAGCCTTGGGCACAAGGGTGTGTGAGTCTTGGGCCAATAGCTTTCTCTGTTCAGGGTCAAGAATCTTTATTTTATTTTATTTTTTAATTTTTTTGCGGTACAGGGGATTGAACCAGGGGCATTTTACCTCCGAGCTACACCTCCAGCCCTATTTTTTTATTCTTTATTTTGAAACAGGGTGTTGCTAAGTTGCGGAGGGCCTCACCAAGTAGCTGAGGCTGGCCGTGAACCCGCGATCCTATCTCAGCCTCCCAAGTACTGGGATTACAAGCATGCACCACCATGCCCAGCAAGAATCTTTTTTTTTTTTTTTGTGGTACCTGGGATTGAACCCAGGGGCATTCTACCTCTGAGCTATACCCCCGGCCCTATTTTTTTTTTTTTTTTTTTTTTTTTTGCAGTACCAGGGATTGAACCCAGGGGCGTTCTACCTCAGCGCTACACTCCCGGCCCTATTTTTTATACATTTATTTATTTATTTATTTATTTATTTATTTATTTATTT
>PVJS01015063.1:0-39423 GCA_004027185.1 Glis glis | reverse complement strand
CATTCTACCTCCGAGCTACACCCCCAGCCCTATTTTATTTTTATTTTGAAACAAGGTCTCACTAGGTTAATGAGAGTCTCACTACTTGCTGAGGCTGTCCTCGAACCTGCGATCCTCCTGTCTCAGCCTCCCAAGTACTGGGATTACAAGTGTGCACCACCATGCCCAGCGAACATTGCCTTTATTATAGAGAATTCTCAAATCACTTATTCGCAATTTTTTTAACCAAAAATAACTTCAGATGCATACGCTGAGATTCAGGTTACGTATCCCCTATCAAACGTTACGCCATGTCTACTTTCCCTCAATGGTATGTCAACTTCAGTCACCTGGCCACGATAGTGGCCAATTTCCTCATTCTATAATTAATATAAAATCACTTTCTCTGGTTAGGAACTTAGACATGTCTTTTCTAAATGTCTGGTAAGCAAATCCTTGAACAACTTCTGGATACTAAGACTGAGACTTCCTATTCTTGCCCTGTTCCAAGTTTCACTTAATTTAATGTTCCTTCTTTCTTTCTAGGTTCTGATGACCTAGTGAATGAAGCATTTGACTTTGCAAAGAATTTGTGTTCCTTGCAGCTTACTGAAGAGGAGATCGCTTTGTTCTCATCGGCTGTTCTGATATCTCCAGGTAGGGAGCTCTCAGGTCCCTTACCTTCTTTTCAAATCTGCTTTGCTATCTTTAACATCAATTCCACCTGCCCAAGCCAAAGCAGTCAGGAAAAAACTTTAAAAGAACTATATTTTCTTTAGCAAGCTTTTGATATTTTGGGACAATGCAAAGAAAAATAGACTCCAGTTTATTAAAATGAACAACTTTGCCCCCAAAGCAAGAGTAGGGCATGTGATGAGGGTCACTCCAGAGCCAGACAAGCAAAATTGTTCTCTAATAATTGAATGAAGACAGACAGTGGGCTGAGTTAATGGCTAAGTTCTATTTTGACTTTAAGAATAGAAGACTTAGGCCAGGCATGGTGGCACATGCCTATAATCCCAGAACTTGGGAAGCTGAGACAAGAGGATCACAGGTTTAAGACCAACCTCAGCAACTTAGCGAGACTCTCAGCAACTTAGCAAGATCCTGTTTCAAAATAAAAATAGGAGACGGGCGTGGTGGTGCACACTTGTAATCCCAGTACTTGGGAGGCTGAGACCGGAGGATCCAAGTTCACGGCCAGCCTCAGCTACTTAGTGAGGTCCTCCACAATTTAGTGAGACACTGTTTCAAAATAAAGAATAAAAAAATATAGGGCTGGGGGTGTAGCTTGGAGGTAGAATGCCCCTGGGTTCCATCCCCAGTACTGCAAAAAAAAAGAGGAGGGGGCTGAAGGTGTAGTTCATAGGTAGAATGTCTCTGGGTTCAACCTCCAGTACCAAAAAAATCAATCAATAAATAAATAAGAAATAAAGGACTTAAAAAATAAAGTCCACTAAAGTGAAACTTGAGGAACTATTCCTAAATGAACACAGCATGAGGACTAAATAAGTAAAATATAAATTCCTCTTTATATACTTTTCTTATTGGATTTTCTACCCAAACTAATGTTGGAACGCTCACTTCCAGCAAATGCCAGTTGCCCTTTTCTTAGCCATATCAGGATCTTTAAAAGGAGGTAAGGACTGCGGAGGGGAAACCGCTTCTGTCCAGGTCACATGGTGGAGGAGGAAAAACCCCAGGTATGGAGGGAGACCTTCTAGCCCCAGCTCTATCATCATCTATCTGTGTGACCTTAAACACATAACCTCTGCGAGGTGCAGTTCCTTCATCTATAAATAAGGGGATCGAACCCCATCATAAATAAAGCCTCCAGCTCTAAAATGCAGCGAAATGTGAAAAAGTACCAAAGAAGTTAAGATGTGATATTTATAGATCCACTAGAATCGTTGCAGTTGAAGTAATGTCTAAAGTATATGCCAGCTTGAATTGTAACAGTAAATAGCATAATAGAAATATATGATCATAATACTTTTAAATATTATAATAATAAATGCATGCTCCCTCTCAGCTGTTTTTCTCAGCATTCTGCTCGGGGAGGTTTTGGGTCAAGGGATCGCAGCAGCATTGACAGCTCTCTACTGAAAGAACACACTGCTGCCTCATTTTTAAGATCAAGAGACTCATTCTTCCTGTAATCCACTTATCTCTGGAGATCAATCTCTACTTATACCCTGACATATTTTTCAGTGAGGCTGGAAGAAGTAATTCTTACATGTGATATAAAATTATATCTTACATTTTTGACATGTCATTCTAGCTATATTTGCCCATACTGCCAAGTTCTACATTTTTTTATCAGTTAGGCTCTATTATTCCTAACATGACCCTTGGTAGTCTTATCAGAGGTGTTTTTTTTTTAAATTGGCTTCCATTTTTTACATAACCACTTCATCAAACATGGAAATTAGTTATAACATGGAGAGTTTTTTGTTTGTTTGGTTGGTTTGGTTTGGTACTGGGGATTGAATCCAGGAGCATTTTACCTCCAATCTATACATCCAGCCTTTCTTAATTTGTATGTGAAAACAGGGTCTCACTAAGTTGCTGAGAGCCTCACTAAGTTGCTGAGGCTGGCCTCCAAACTGTGATCCCCCGGTCTCAGCCTCCCAAATACAGGGATTACAGGTCAGGCGTGCATCACCATGCCTAACTATAATATGGAGTGTTTTTGCTAAAAGTTTCTTTTATGGCTCTGTCTAAAATCATGTTGTTCCTCTGGGATGTGTGTGTGTGTGTGTGTGTGTGTGTGTGTGTGTGTGTGTTAAACCCCCCACACACACACTTACTCTCTCTCTAGAAAATTTCCCAGGCCTGGAAGCACACATATAGGTGAAAGAAATACTTATTTCTGACAACAACCACATGCCAAATAATGTTCCTGCTACGCTTTCCACTGCATTCGCGTGTTTGCCTTGAATGTAGTTCACCAGGGGACTGAAGCTAAGCCCGGGGTCTATGGAGGAGGGAGTTATTTTCACTCTGGTTCCTGTTAGCTCAAAGGAAGAGTCCTACAAAGACTCGCTCTCCTCTTTGGGTATGTTTGTGGTAGTCAATAAATTCCTAGCAGCAAATATTTAAGACGTGCCATGTCAACCAGGAATGAGCTATGAAACTGGTACCCAGAAGGAAGGCTAGCCTGGTCTTTATGAGTTAGAGATCAGCTGAGCCGTTTTAGCTTGTTTCTCAAAAGAATGTGTTCTCATCAAATTGGGAGAGATCGGGCCTACTCTGCCTGGTGGGGAATCTCCAGCCCTGGTAGTGACCCACCCTCAGAGGCCTCCCAGCTCCAAATATCTTGTTTGCCACCCTGACTTAGTGCCATTTCAAAATGAGAAGGAAAACAGATCTCCAGCCCGTGTTCAGCTCATGCCAGCTGCCACCCCCTCCCCACCCCCATGCCAGGAGCCACTGTCTATCCAACTTCACTTAGCTTAGGGAACAGAGAAGGAGGGAAACTTAATTTATTCTGATTGACAATTGTCACTGAAGGCCTTTGTGCTCACTTACGTAAGAGTTTGCTTAACTGTTGGCCAGACTTGTCCTTGCCCTGTCTAGGATTACAGACTCGAGTTTCTCACCTGACCTGAACTGTGTGCAGGAGGATCATGTCCAAGTTCTTTTCCATAAGTATTTATCCAGCATTTAGAGATTCTAGGTGTCTCCTCACTGATGGAGCAAACTGAGGCATGGATGCTGGGCTGCATTTTGTCACCATGGTGTAGAAAGCTTCTAGGCAGAAAGGAAGGAAGCAGTTGGGTGGGAAAGGGGGGAGGAAGTGTGAGAGAGAGAAAGGAAGGGAGGGGGGACATGAGAGATTATCCTATCAACCATTTAAAATTTCACTATAAACCTGGGTGCAGCACCATGGCACATTCTTATAATCCCAATACTTGGGAGGCTGAGACAGAAGGATTACAGGTTCAAGGCCAGCCTCAGCAACTTGGCGAGACTCTCAGGAACTTAGCAATACCCCATTTCAAAATTAAAAAATAAAAAGGACTGGGTGTAGCTCAGAGGTAGAATGCCCCCTTGAGTTCAATCCCCAGTACCAAAAATAAAATAAAAAATAAAAATTTAGTATAGAAAAATAGAATTCAGGAGTTATTTATTTATTTATTGGTGCATTGTAATTATACAATGGGTGGTAGAAGTATACATGCACACATTCGTCAATTAGCCCTCAGGAGTAATTGTTTTTAAATCAACTCATGTTTATGCTATATAAATTATACATAGCTTCAGCTTTAGTGTGTGTGTGTGTGTGTGTGTGTGTGTGTGTGTGTATGTGTGTGGTACTAGAGATGGAACCCAGGGGCCTTCTACTTCCAGGCTACACCCCCAGACCTATTTTATTTTTTATTTGGAAACAGGGTCTCACTAAGTTGCTGAGAGCCTCCCTAAGTTGTGGAGGTTGGCTTTGAACCTGTGATCCTTCTGTCTCAGCCCCCCAAGTACTGGGATTACAAGCTTGCGCCACCACACCTGGCTTAGCTTCAGCCTTAAATCTGATCAAAGAATGAGCTGAGAAAAGGAAGGAACTCCTGAATGCCAATAATATTCCTATAGAATATGTTTTCTTCACTGCTATCACTCATTTTCATCACAAATCGCTCATTTCTACTTTGAAAGAAGACCTAAGTGTCTGTCCAGGGAAAGAGGGAGAGATGTGAACCATCACAGAGACATGAGTTTGTTTGGTCCACCCTGCCCTTTCCTCCAAACAGACTCCCTATGTCGTTATAGTGTACGTTACTGGCATCATGGCATTATTGCTTATAAAATATTTATGTTTTATATAAATAATCATGTGTCTTCAGAAGTAATTTAGAACTACCTAATTTGAAATGGTTCTGAAACTTGGATCTTATATATGTAGATGAAATCAAAGTTTTAGGTCCTCTCCCCTTCTTACCCATTATTTTTCCCCCTTTGTCAGACCGAGCCTGGCTGCTAGAACCAAGGAAGGTTCAGAAGCTTCAGGAAAAGATTTATTTTGCACTTCAACATGTGATCCAGAAGAATCACCTGGATGACGAGACCTTGGCCAAGGTAAGTCCTCAGACCGCAGGCCACTGTCACCAGAGGAGAATGCAGTGAGCCAAAAGGGTCTTGGGACACAGCAAAGAGGTTTTCTCAGCAGCAACAATTTCTGAAAGTTACCAAAGGCTGCACAGATTTGGAGGGGTGCATTTTTAAAAAGAGACCAGGAAATTACGGTAGCTCGAGAGGAGGGTGGTTTTCTCAGAGAAGGATGAAGTGGACAGATCTGAACCCAACAGGCAGGAAGACAAATCAAAGGAACTCTGTTTCATCAGAGGAATGAAAGCTTGAGACAAGGAAACAAACCTTCAAAATTATTATGTGAAGGAAGAGAAGACTTTGTGCCAGTGCAGGAGCCAGATCTGGACAAAAGCTGACAGTAATTAGGTTTTTATTCAGAATTAGGAAGAAGTATCAATTGATGAGACTTGTGGAACAGAGGGGTGGGCCAGTGAGTGAAGTAGTGAGCTCCTTTTCACTGATCACATCCTAGTAGGTACCGCCTGGTCCCCTCTCAGGTATGTTGTAAATAACAGTCCTACCTGGAGAGGAAGATTAGAGCGATGATGTAAATATCCCTTCAACGCTAATCTCTTCCTGCAAGACTTGCTCTGGGTTCTTTCAAAATGGTGAAACATCCCAGGGGCCAAATGCATGCCACATGGCATCCATTTCTTGATTTTGCTTAATTAAGAATGATGATCTTTAAGAAGAGTCCCTAGAAAAGTTGTTTACCGAAGTAAAGTGATCATAAAAGGAAGAAGCAATTTGCAATGATTGATCGTCAGCATTATTTTAAATCTTAAAGTATCTTTGATTTCTCAAGAACTAGAATTTTATAGAAGGGTGACATTTTAAATTTTAAAGTATCTCTGATTTCTTAAGCACTGAATTTTTGTAGAGGGTAAGAAACTGGGAAATTGAGCTTATTCTTGGTGAAAGATAATAGAAATCCTACTCTTTATATTTTTATCATTAAACCCTCCCACTCTGCCCTTAAAGTTCTTTATTTAAAAGGGGGGGAGGGTATAGACTCTATTTGGAGGCATCCTCAGATTTTACTTTGCACATACAGAGAATGGTTCCCACAAAAAAGCCTGCATGAATTAAATATGCTGCTTCATTATGGTAGCATTTTGTTAAAATTAATGCGTCACTAGGAAGAACATGTCCACACTCACTGAACAGCGATTGTTCTCTTTGACGTAACTTTTCACTTATTATGTGATCAAGGACAAATCATTTGCTCTCTATATCTCAGTTTTCTCCCAGGCAAGAGCAAAATTTCAATTTGCTCTCAGGTTCACTGGGCAGAAAAGATGATAATATGATTATATTCCTGTGTTTCTATAGTGGCTTGGTAGCATGTATGCGTAAACACATCTGGTTACTGTGGAGGAATGTTTCTTGCATTTGGGACCCCCCCAGACTCTGGTTTCTGTATTTACCATCCTAAAGTTAAGGTCTTGAAAGAAAAACAGAGTTAGACAAAAGTTCTTGCTATGCAACTTGGAGAGATTATCTGTTGGCCTGAAAGCTCTGGTCTCATCATCTTTAGAATGGGGATTACAATCTCTTGCTCCTATAAAGATACGTTGTGAGATTGTGATGATTACTGCCCTTGGTGGATAAAATGATCATGTTTACACCATGTTCTGTATCCTGGTGTCCTGGTGGTGATTGAAAGCATTTGAGATTTTAGAAAAAAAGACAGAGAAATTGAAAAATGAAGGCAAAAAAAAAATTACAACATTGACTATAGGTTAGCTTAACTCTTCTTTTTCCATCTTTGGTGGGAAAAAAATACAGTTTTATTCCCTTTTTATAAAGAGATAATGTTATAGCTAGGTGTGGTGGTGCACACCTGTAACTCCAGTACTTGGAAGGTTGAGACGGGAGGATTGCAGGTTCAAGACCAGCCTCAGAACTTAGCGAGACTCTAAGCAACCTAGAAAAACATGTTCTTAAAAAGCAATAAACAAACAAAAAAGAGATAATGTTACAAAGCTGGGGACCCAAGAAAACATTAAAAGAGGATTATTCCTTGTATAAAATTCCCTGGGACTAAATGACAAAGCACTACTTCCATAGGCCAACTGTAGATATTGGGTTTTGTGTGCATCCTTCTTTATAACCATCATAATTTTAATAGAATGTTATTTGAACTATAAAACAGAATGAGAACTTGATTCCCACTTATTCCAGTTCTGGACTGTGTGGACTCAGATAGACACTCCACTTGTCTCAGTCTCAGATTTATCATCAAATGCTGAGGGCGTGGGGGACTCTCTCTGGTTCCTGACTCTTTAACACCCGGCAGACAAATGCACCATCAGTGCACAGGACACTGTATTAGTCACCTTTCTGCCAGCGTGATAAAATACCAGACATAAACACCTAATAAAGAGGAAATGTTTATTTTAGCTCATAGTTTGAGCAGTTTCAGTTCGTGGTCAGTGGGCTTCATTGTTTTGGGGCCTGTGGCAAGGCAGAATATCATGGCAGGAGCAAGTGGTAAAGAAAAGCTGCTCACTTCATGGTGGCCAGGAAGCAAAACGAGAGAGAGGAAGAGGCAGGGGTCCCCGGATCCCCTTTGAAGCCACGCCCACACTGACCTAACTTCCTCCCACTAGGCTCCACCTCCTGAAGGTTCCACCACACCTTCCCATTGCCCCACAGACTTGCACCCAAGCCTCTAGCGTGTGAGCCTTCGGGGTGCATTTAAGATCTAAGCCATAACATACACCCTTCCATTGAACTTCCAGAAGGAATGGTTTTATTTAAGTCTAAGAAAAACTGAGCCACCCACCGCAGATTCTTCTCATATTTTCAGATATGCTCCTTGTACCTTCACAGTCATGGAGCTCTTCCGCCTCCATCATATCTCTTAGACAGTGACAGCAGTTCTTACTATGTGTTATTCATAGAACCCTTGGGGATTCTGGTGAACTTATCTCTAGAAGAAGGCACATACTCCCAAAATGTTGTATTCAAGTCAAGAAGCACAAGTTAAACCAGAAGACAGGGCTGGGGCAGAGGGAACCTTCAGATCTGCCTTCCGTATAATGTGCAAAAGACTATTTATACCACTGACCAGTTCGAACATGAACAGGTGTAACAGACAGAATAAAGGGATTCCGTTTGTCTGAGTCTCAGATTTGTCACTGAGTGCTAAAGGATAAAGGTACTGAGCTTATGGAGTCATTGAACTTCATCCTAAAAGAATAATCTCCTACACAATTTCTACACCCTCACTTCCTGAAATTAAAGTAGCACTGCTTTATACTTTTGGCCAAAATTTTACCCTGGGGAATGTTTGAAAATTCAGGGACTCTGTGTCATTGACTAGAAAGTTTAAGTTCCTATGTATTAACTTTTTATTTTTGGTTGGAGGAGGGATTTGGAGCTAGAGGGAAAAAACATATCAAAGAAACTAACTTCCTCTCCTTATCAACATAATGATAATGTATAGAAATTTTGAATAAGCTGCCAGAGCCACTTACTGGCTACGTGACCCTGGTCACATGATTTATACTCTCTGTGCCTCAGTCTCATTAGTACAATGACTAAAGATAGCACCAATGTCATAAGGTTTTGAGGGCAAATGGGATAGAATAGAAGGAAGCTGCCCTGCCCATAACAGGTAACCTGTAAATACTGTTGCTATTACTGGAACAGTTGTTGGTGTTGACAGCGGAAATTTTATTTCAGCAGGGAAATGTTTACCCAAGAGATGGTATATGTGGGTTGATCACGTAGGGATGAGTACTCTTCAAAAGATGGAAGTTGGGATGGGAAGAATGGCATTCCACGTGATGGGGGCTATGGTATGGAGGTAGGAAAGGATAAGGTATGTTCAAACTATAAATACTAGTTAGATTTGGCTGGATCCAGGATTTGAGAAGCCAGGAAATGAGATAACACTGGTCACTTTCTCTAAAGCTCATGAAAATAAATATACATATATATTTTTAAGCCCCATATGACTAGAGGAGGCAGCCCATCTGTTCTCTGGGCTTCATTTCTCTTGTCTGGGAAATGAGTAGGTTGGACTGCATGGTCTTTAAGGTCCCTTCAGTATAACGTCTTTGATGCCCCAAAGAACAAAACAAAAGTTCCTCCTCACATCCTTTGTCCTGTGTGATTATTTTAGGACTCTTTAGATGTTTTACCATTATAATAAGTGAAGACAAACACTTGATTTTGCCACATCTTTCAGACTCCAATTAGTACTCATGGGACTGTGGTCACGTACACAGTGGATCACCTGGCATGATCTTCCAATCTCAAAGCTGCAAAGTGTATGATGTATATAAAGCCGGTGTCCAGGGGCCCGCGTCTCAGCCAAGCTTCCAGGAGGGCCTCCCTCTTCCTGTGCATTGGGTGCTGCCATGACTCATCTCAAAGGGCTTTCTTCCTGGGTGAGGACCTATGGAGATGCAGATGCATGGTGCTCTTTCTTCATTCAGTTGAGATCAGGACCACTATGGAGGCAGGGCAAAGGGTGGGAATCACAGCGAGGAACTGAACTACACAGGCTGCTGGTGCTTCAGTTCTCTGGCACATGGGCCTCCATCATTCCAAGCCACTACATCCACCCTTCTTGTTGCCCTGCATGGAGGAGCCGAGACAGGAGGAGGAGGGGCCAGCCCAGCTAAGGCCAGGCTGTGGCAGTGTAGCCACGGAGACGCTTGGGTCTGTATGTCTTGCTCACATCTTGCCCTCGGGTGTGTGTTTCCAGCTCTTTCCTGCATGCAGCCTGTGGGCGCAGTCCAGAAATGGAGACAAGCTTGAGGTCGGCCTCCTCTAGTTCAGCCCCTCCTTTTGTACCTCCTCAGTAATTAGGGTCATGAAATATTGTTAGGTTTAGTGGTTATTTTTTCCCAGCACTCTTGCAAATAGATAGAATGCTCTTGGAAGTGTGTTCTTGCCCAAAGTTGTATTAAGAAGTGTAAAAACAGCAAAGTCTATAACAACACATATACCCAAGAGTAAGGTGTGGAGAACTACTGGTATACCTCTGACCCAAAGCCCACTCAGCTTTCCAGGCGCAGGTGCAGGCCTAGAGGGAATGCTGCTTTTTATTTTGCCACAGCTGTGACATTTCAGCGATTCCATGTCTTCCATTCACCTCTCAAAACAGCTCCAAATACTTGTGCCTCACTTGTGTGCTGTAGAGGCCAGATTTTCAGGAACCATGGGCCACACCATATTTCTGAGGGATTTCATTTTATTTATTTATATATTTATTTATTTTTGGTACTGGGGATTGAACCCAGGAGCATTCTACCTCTGAGCTACACCCCCAGTCCTATTTTATTTTTTATTTGGAAACAGTCAAACTAAGTTGCTGAGATCTCACTAAGTTGCTGAGGCTGGCCTCGAAACTGTGATCTTCCTGCCTCAGCCCCTTTTGAGTGGTTTTAGATACACAGTTGTGTATTGATAACTGCTTTCTAATGCTTCCAGGATGTGGAAGAGTCTGGAGTAATTTTGCTGAGGTTCAGAATCTCACTCCTCTCTTTCTTCCTATTCCTGTTACTTCCTGTCCCCTGGTAGCCTCTCTCTTTATCAGCAGTTAGTCTTCCTAAACTCTTGCTGTCATGAAAATGTGTTGACACATCCCTTCATCCACAAGGTTATGTCAGGCTAATGAAAATGCAATGATTTCCGAAGGAAGGAAGGAACAAACGAAGGAAGGAAGGAAGGAAGGAAGGAAGGAAGGAGAAAAGAGAAAAGAAAAGAGAAAAGAAAAAAAAGAAAAGAAAAAAAGAAAGGAAAGGAAAGGAAGGAAAAGAGAAGAGAAGAGAGAAGAGAAGAGAAGAGAAGAGAAGAGAAGAGAAGAGAAGAGAAAAGAAAAAAAGAAAAGAAGAAAAGAAAAGAAAAGAAAAAAAGAAAAGAAAAGAAAAAGAAAAGAAAAAGAAAAGAAAAGAAAAGAAAAGAAAAGAAAAGAAAGAAAAGAAAAGAAAAGAAAAGAAAAGAAAAGAGTCTAAGGTTAGCTGTAGGCAAGCATGACTGGACCATGGGTGACAAACCCTTTCCTTGGAGGTTCAGCTCTGCCCTTTCACAGCCAAGTCCCAGAGTCAACACAAGACCTTTCTCTGGTTCCCCACAGTATCACTAAGAAGCCCAGCTACTCAAAAAGATGTAACACACAGGCTATGACCCAGAGAGAGGGGATCAACCTAAATCCAAATAATCAGATCTAAAAGGCCCAACATTCTCCAACACAGCACACACACATCCCTTTCCAATGAGGCCTCAGGAAGGGGAGGGAGCCCCCCCCTTATCTCCTGGCTTCTGACCCACTTTGCCATGGCCAGCACCACCTCAAACACCTGTTGTGCAAGACCTCCTTCCCTGGCCTGGGCCAATATGACACTGATTTCAAAGACAGGATGTAAAAAGGATTCATTCATACTTTTAATGGTTATATGTCAAAATAATATTTCTGATATTTTAACTTAAATAAAATATATTATAAAATTAAATTCACCTGTTCCTTTTTACTGTTTCTAATGTGGCTACTGGAAATTTTTAGATTATTTCTGTAGCCCACATTGCAGTTCTGTCAGGCATCACTAATCTAGACTCTCTGAAGTTCAGGCAAGAGGGAGGTTCACCTCTCCTGCCTATTTAACATACAGCCTCTCATTTCCATTATTATCTAAGCAAAACCTCATTACCCAGGTGAGGGACCCAAGCGTTACCCTCACCTTCCAGGTGAGACACTGTCCGCCTTAACTTTGCAGGATGTAACGCACTATCTTAATGCGACTACATAGCCACAGCTTTCCAACTGCTAAAGAAACACGTGGAAATAGGGCAAAGTAGGGAGTGTTTCTAATTTCATCATTTTTATTCACTCAACTAATATTTATTGCAGGTCACATATTCAAGATATGTAAATACATATGAGATATAAATTCACATGACATATAGGGACAAGCCTAGTACCACCATGACTAAAATGAAAAGGGAGATGTGGCCAAAATCATATGATGGATAAAAAAAAAACAATGGTGATAATTTAAAGTGATTGATAATTTACTGTTGTTGTGCACTGTTATGATAAATAGATTGATATTTAATTTTCAAAGTTTTAATCTTATCTCACTTTACAAAAGAGAAAGTTGAAAATTAACCAGTTTGCAAGTAGGAAGGAGGGGGGAGGAGGGATTTGAACCCATTAGGCCAATTCCAGCACTTGAACAATTAATTCATGGGCAACTACTTTCTCAGAAAGAGCCCCTTCTGCTCAGTCATCTGGAAGGTTCCCGCCTTCCCAGAAAGAATGAATTTCCCCGTCAAGATGAGAAAGGTGTATGTCTATGAGTTCACTAACTTCTTAGTCCCTATGTCTATTTCTAGCACAAAGACAACAAAGCTGTATCATCAGTATAAGAGAGAAGCTTATCTTTTTTGAATAGCAATACCAAATTATTAACCAAAAGTTTAAAACATGGAAGGCTAAACAACCTTATTTTATATGTTAATTTTTGAAATTTTACTTGAAAGCAATCATTCCTGGCCACTGCCATATTAGTGGTGCTATTATGATACAAACATAGAAAAAAATGTGGACTCATAAAGTCAATGGAACAAACGCTGATTGAGAGATCCATGAAAACAGCAGACATCATTTCACATTGATTTTCATTGCTTTCTCCAGGAGACCAAAATAGACTACGCTGTGATTAATAATGGAAGGTCTACGCCTAAAGCTTGCTTATTCTTCTTGCTGGGCAGTAGGTGTTATATCAGAATTCCTAGTAGATGGAACTAGAAATCTGAGTACAATTCTTTCTTTTCTTTCTTTCTTTCTCTTTTTCTTTCTTTCTTTCTTTCCTTCCTTCCTTCTTTTTCTTTCTTTCTTTCTTTCTTTCTTTCCTTCCTTCCTTCTTTTTCTTTCTTTCTTTCTTCTTTCTTTCTTCTTTCTTTCTTTCTTTCTTTCTTTCTTTCTTTCTTTCTTTCTTTCTTTCTTTCTTTCTTTTTTCCTGTGGTACTGGGGATTGAACCCAGAGGCATTCTACCTCTGAGCTACACCACCAGCCCTATTTTATTTTTTATTTGTTAACAGTCTTGTTAAGTTGCTGAAGCTGGCTTCAAACTCACAATCCTCCTGTCTCAGCCTCCCAAGTACTGGGATTTCAGGCATGTGCCACCACACCTGGCCAAGATCTGCGTTCAACTTTTTCTTGAAATTAGCAGAGTTAGTCTAATCAGAACTTGAGGGGTCCCTGCCCAGATAATGTGACTTGTAGACTCAGCCTCCTCATTTACATTTTTCTTTGGATGGGAATTCATTTTGTATTTTAAAATGTCTATAATTTTTCAAAGTATAACACACAAACTGAAAAGTTTTTAAATCATAAGTTATTTATGAACTGTGGATTATCACAAAGTTAACCTACCTGTGTAACCACTTCTGGGACACCCTGCAACCTCCTTAGTCTTCTGCTCAACAGTAAACACTCATTAAAAATGCAAGAATAGGCAAAATTATAGAAAACAACTCAACAGAGCCCCCATGTTTTCACATTTCAAATGTATACTCAAGAAACATACCTCTCCCCTGGGATAGTTTTCTACTTCAACTACATTTATTATAAATATGTCCTGTGCGCCAGATGTAAGGAGGTAAGAGTGAATAACACATAGAAGTCTCCTCAAAGAACTCCAGCCAGATTATTTCAGTCTCAGTTACAGTTTGCTAGCATGCACTCTAAGTCCAACACCCCCAAATTTCAAGTGTTGTCCATCAGATTAAAGGTCTGTAAATGAGAAGAGAGGTTTTGGTATTACTCCCCGCTCATCAAGTTGCAAGCTGATGTATTCGTCGGGATTCTTTGGTTACAAGTAACAGGAACCAATTCCAACTAGCTGAAGCAAAATAATAAAAATAAACTAAAATAATGGAGAAATATATCATGGAACCTAAAGTCAAAAATTCAGCCACCGTTCAGGAAGGAGCTAGAACAAGGAACTAAGAAGCCTTCAGAATTCTCCATCGCACATGTTTATCTACTTTGAATATCTACCTCAGTGTTCTCCCTCTCTGAATACCAGTTTTCTCTGCTTTCCTGGTCCACATGGTGAAATACAGCCAGCCCTTAGCTCCTTGGGTTACTTGCAGTCTCTGCTACATTTAGAAAGTACCTTGCTGGCTCTGTCTGATTCCAGATCCCAGCCCCAGCTGAGCCAAGTGTCCACTTCCACTTTAGCCAACAATGCCCAGGGAAGAAAGAACACGCACTACAATACGGACACCAAGGATGCTGTGGGGATGGTGGGGGGAGGGCTGATGACCTGGAAAAGTATCTCAAGTTCAATATTATCATTCTAGTCCAAGTGCCTAAGGTTGGCCAAAAAATAAAAAATCCAAAGAAGTAAATGTGAATGGACAAGTTAAACAAATGCATTTAGCCTTACTTTATGCACCCTGTTTTTATCAGTGCTCCTGAAGTTTCTTCCACTTTGATCGAACCATTGCTGGCTTCCTGATGGCCTGGAAACCCGCATGAGGAAGATTACTAGCTTCACCCTCTGCATGTCCCATTTTTCCAACATCAAATGCACCAGTTATAAAATTGTGAATTTTCTCATAAAACCACACTGGAGAGAGAAGCAGAGGATTATTATCTCTTCTCGAACAGCTGCTTTTTCTTCTTGTAGACCCCTGTAGGTATAAGCTAAAGCCTCCTTCTTATAAGAAATGCTTGTCATGTGAAAGAGATGCGTGTGGAAATGCCTTTCCATGGACCCTCTGTCTACTTCTGCTATGGGGATTATTGAAACATGAAGGAATTTCATGATGATTTGAAATTGACTACCCCCTCCATCTCCAAGTGCTTCTGGATCACCTCCCCAGCTGTTTGAAAAGTTGTTGAGCCATTAACTGCTGCTGAGGCTGCTCTGAGCTCCCTTGGAAATGGGCGTCCCCAAACTGTAGTACAGAATATCAACGAGCAATAAGTGATGCTGCTGCTTCCTCCACCGGGTCCTTCTGGGCTCTGACAAGTGCTGCCGCTGCCACCACACAGCCCCACGGCCCACCCTGCATGCGCAATGATGATGTCCCCGTTGGCACTCTCCTCCCACAGCTTATTGGACATCTCTCATCAGCCTCTTCTGAGGGCATAGGGGTAGAGGAAGCTCTTTGCCTTTCTCGATGCTCTGTTGAAATGGTCTGGGTCCTCTTTAACCGTTCAGCCCATTCTACAGATGAGCACCAAAGATCGCATCCAAATCCCCAAAAAGAAGGCAGAACTAGTTCAGAATCAGAAGTTTAGCAAAAAGGAGCAAGAATTCATATTCACTTTCCCAAACCAGACACAAAGTTACGTGTTTCCAGCCAAATAAACAACCGTGGGAGGATCTCCGTCATCCTCTTATACGTTCAGTTTCCCATACCATCCCTTCACTGCAGAAGGAGAAAAAAAATTCTTGAAGAATTATAGTGCATAGGGTCTTACTTTATACATCAATGAGCAACTTACTTTATTGCTACAAGAAAATGAAAAATCAATATGATTTTGCTTTTACATTTTAATAAAAGCAAATGGCTGGTTGTCCCACGCATTCACAATGTACAGAAACTCGATTTGGGGTATTTGGCTAAGGGTCAAGTTGGGTTCCTGCCCTCCATGTTATTTGACTGAATAGCATGGCCTTGACTCTCTCTGTCCTTGAAGGAAGAACTATGAAGTCATGGAAGCATGAAGCCACTGAGTGTGTCACCACTGCGTGCCAGGCGCCACCGACAAGCAGATGTGTTGACTCATTGAGTCCTCTCCACCTCCCTCTGAGGCAGGCACTGCTAGAATCGCCTTCTGACTGATAATGAAGCCGAGACGTTGAGTGACATGCCCAAGATCCCATAATTGTAAATGGCAGGACTAGGATCCAAACCTAGTCCGATTCTAAAGCCCATGTTCTTTACCCTGGAGTAATCCTGTATATCACAGGGAACTCGGGAAATCCATTACTTGTCCCTCATCATATAACAGAACAAGGTGCGTGCCACCTTCCCTCTCTAGTTAAGATAATGTCCTCGTCCACCTCTTGAAAAGGAGTTAACTGGATACTTAGCTAACAGGACTGCTTCAAATACAGTACAGAGTTTACTCTTCAGTTTTGAAAGCTGGTTGTAAATTTGTAAGCCTTGTTTGTAAATTTTGTTTACAAAATTTTGCGCATTTTTGTAGTAAATTTCTCAAGCCATGTTTCTCAAAGTCTGTTCCATGGACTCATGACATCTGTCTTTGCAGGGGATATTTGTGTCAAACATGGAATCTTACTTGTAACCAGAATTACCAAAACTGAATCCCTAGGAGTGGGTCCCCGCAATCTGCCTTTTTAGGAAGCACTCCGGTGATTCTTAGGCACACTAAAGATCAATAGTCATTATAGAGTTGCATCTGGAACTTTCTGGAGCACTGCACATCAGTTCAATGGCAGATGATTATAGAAAGCTTCCAAAGCTTCTCTTCCTTCAATAACTATTTTAGGGAGAATTGTGATGTGCAAAAACTATTTCTAAACTATCATAGTTTCCTTCTGGGTAAGCCAGTTGGTTAAGAGCTTGGATATCCTTACCTAGAAAACAGAGTTTTCCACCCTGGACTCAGTGAGTCTTTCAGAATGGGGTTCCGATTATCTTTATTTTTGCTTAAAACTCTTTTAAAGACCATAACATGAACCACAGGGGCTTCCATAATCTGTCCATCTCTCCACCATTATCCCCAAACACACTCGCCCTCTACTCCAGAGACCCTGAGTTGCCCTCATCCTTCCCAGTGCACCAAGCTCCACAGCACCTCCGCCCCGATCGTGGGGTATATTATGTACCCCACCCAGGACCTAGCTCGTTCTCCTCTTCCTTCGGAGCTCAGGTTCACCGTCGCTTTCTCGAGGAGGCCTTCCCAGGGCCTGCCGCAAGAAGACAAGGCACCCTGTTATCCACCACGGCTCCCCCACCTTTGTTCTCCAGCTCTCACCACAGTCTTTCTGTCTGCTTTTGACAGCATGGTAACTTGATTCCCATCTGTCTTCACGAATAGACTACAAACAAGAACCATAACTGTTTTGTGCATTCTGGTGTCTAGCTGAGGACATGCAATTAATCGCTGTGGAGTATCGTGAATGAAAAAATTTCATTCATAACGTTGGAGAGAAAGTCCTGATTTCTCAGTCTACATTTTAACATCATTCTATAGGCAAAGATTCCACATTTTTCATTTCTATTGCTCAGTAGATAGCAGTGGAGATGGTTAAGCTGGAAAGTCTAAACCCCCAAACATATTTATGTATTCTGGATCCCTTTAGTGTATCATCAGTTCTCATCCTGAATCTATTTTTAAACTGTTCCTAGTATGGTTATATAGTCATTAGTTGTTAAAAGGAAAGTTAATGAAAGAGTGGAAATCTCTGATTTTGAAAAACCACAAAGTAACTAATTATCTATTTCCTCTTTTACTTCAAAGGCTGAAATGGATTCTTGTAACTGAACGGGATAGGCGGCATGATGGGCTTAATTGGCAATGAGATGGGTTTTATTTAATTGTATTTTATCATCATTGCTTTCAAGTGTATCCTTCGTCAGCTATGTGAACTAACATGCTTATCTTTAGTGAGAGTATTCTCTATAGGAGAATATACCTCATTCCCCTCAGTAACATCATCACAAGGGCATTTGTTTAAGCCAATTTGACACTGAAGGATGAATTCAATATAGTCCTAAGTTATACATATGTTAAAAGCTAGAACTGTTCATCTCCTAAGGCCTATATAGCTTTTAAATTATTGTGGAGCTTTTAAATTATTACTAAACAGCCAGGTGTGGTGACACACACTTGTAATCCCAGTACTTGGGAGGCTGAGACCGGCGGATCCAGGTTCACGGCCAGCCTCAGCTACTTAGTGAGACCCTCCGCAACTTAGTGAGACCCTGTTTCAAAATAAAAAGAATAAAACAAAGGGCTGGAGGTGTAGCCTGTAGGTAGAAGCCCCTGGGTTCAATCTCCAGTACTGCAATACATATATATATATATATATATATATACATATATATATATATATACATATATATATATACATATATATTATTAAACATTGTCTTCTGGGCATTTTAACTCAAAAAGTTACATCCTACATGACACCTATATATCAAAATCTAACAATTATATGTGGATATTCTCTCACTCACTTTTAAAATAACCTCCCTAAGGTAGCTGAGTGTCAGTGACCTCCTGGATTCTCCCTTGATTGAGCATAGGTTTCATCTTAGCATTATAGCAGAAAGGGATTCAGGAGGCACAGGTGGGTTTAGGAAGTTTGACAGCCAAGCAGTACAGATAATTATAGATTGAACCATGTACAATTCATTATACTTCCTTAACACTATCACCTTCCAAAATTAAAAATCCAAGCGGGGCATGGTGGTACATGCCTGGAATCCCAGTACTTGGAGACTGAGACAGGAGGATCACAGGTTTGAGGATAGCCTCAGCCATGTAGCCAGACTCTCAGAACCCAGTGAGACCCTGCTTCAAAACAAAAAACCAAAAGGGCTGGGAGTATAGCTCGGAGGTAGAATACCCCTGGGTTCAATTCTCAGTACCACACACACACACACACACAAAATCTAATATTCATGTCATACAAATCTGTGGGAAATGATGGATAATAATAATATTAGCTAACAATTATGCTTCACACCTACAGTGTCATTAACACTTTCATACAAATTACCGTACTCAGTCCACATAGCAGTCCAATGAAGTAGATACTATTAATAAGCCCATTTTACAAACAAGAAAACTGAGACAGAAACAGAAAGTACGTCACAGCCACACTGTCATTAAGCTATTTTGGAAGCATGATTCTGACCCAGGCAGCCTGCCTGCAGAGAACCCACCCCTTACTATTAAACTAGACTACCTCCCATGCATACTTTATTTAAGAATAATGAATCAGAAAGTTTGGCCTGCTTTCTTTCCTTCTTTTGATTTCCCTTTAGGTGGTGGGGAGAGACGCCTGGTTTTTGTTTAGTTTTGTTCTAAAGAGAAGCTGAAAAGCAACCTGCTTTCTTTCGGAACATCATTTTTTCCAAAGCCATTTTATCTTTAACTGGGGCCTGTAAAGACACTGATTGAGAACACGGAACACTAATGAGCTTCCTTCTTTGTCTCCCTCCCTGTCTCTCCATTCTGCAGTTAATAGCCAAGATACCCACGATCACCGCGGTCTGCAACTTGCACGGGGAGAAGCTGCAGGTATTTAAGCAATCTCATCCAGACATAGTGAATACGCTGTTTCCTCCGTTGTACAAGGAGCTCTTTAATCCTGACTGTGCCACCGTCTGCAAATGAAGGGGACGAGAAAACTGTCTCATAGTCATGGAATGCATCACCTGTAAGACAAAAGCAATGTGCTCATGAAGACTTAAGAAAAATGTCACTACTGCTACATTAGGAATGTCCTGCACTTAATAGAATTATTTTTCACCGCTACAGTTTGAAGAATGTAAATATGCACCTGAGTGGGGCTCTTTTGTTTGTTTGTTTTTTGAAATGACCATAAATATACAAATATAGGACACTGGGTGTTATCTTTTTTTTTAATTTTATTCGGGTATGTTTTGGAGACAACTGTTTATAGAATTTTATTGTAGATATATACGAGAACAGAGCGGTACTTTACATGATTACTTTTCCTGTTGATTGTTCAAACATAATTTAAGAAAATTCCACTTAATAGGCTTACCTATTTCTATGTTTTTAGATAGTTGATGCATGTGTAAATCTGTAGCTGTCTTGGAAAGTACTGTGCATGTATGTAATAAGTATATAATATGTGAGGATATTATATATGACTATTACTTATACATGCACATACGCTATGGCTTAAAATATCATACCTACTAGCAACGGAGTTTCAGTCGAGCTTTTTTTATATCATTTGCCTTCTGTGTCCCTTTTATGTTAGACAATGTTACTTTTATGTTAGATAATCAGGGTTTTGTTTTCTCAGCCAGAGTTTTCATCTATAGTCAATGGCAGAACGGTACCAACTCCGAAATAAGTCTACAAAGGAATAAGTAGAATGCACAGACAGCCTCTGGATAAAGACTTTATTTCTAACAATAATGTCAAAGCCTTGTCAAGATGGCATATACTGAGGGGAGAAAAATATTTGGAGCCATTTTCCTGTTTTAAGAATTGAGCTGCAGATAGTATTATAAGGTCCAGGACTTTTTTTGACCACACAATTCAATATTTCCTATTTTCCACCAGAATACATGAAACACTTATTTGCTTTGTATTTGGATTTCCAGTTATGACCAAAAAAACTTGACTTTGGTGCTTATTGTGTCTACAACCAAAAAAGTAGTCTGTGGATTATGACCACCAGCAGTTTTTTCTAGAAAAATTACAGTAAAAGAAT
Organism: Glis glis; assembly: GCA_004027185.1. Classification (NCBI taxonomy): domain Eukaryota; kingdom Metazoa; phylum Chordata; class Mammalia; order Rodentia; family Gliridae; genus Glis; species Glis glis. The sequence goes on along the minus strand of PVJS01015063.1, from coordinate 18,933 downwards.
AAATCAGAACCCAGGGTCCCAGTGACATTTTGTCTAAACATTTTCCGTCTAGCCTTTTTTTTTTTCAAAGAAGAGGCACAGAAACAGAACACACAGGCAAAGAAGCAAGGCTTGATATTCATTGTCATTATATATTTGTTAGAAAAAGCAGCACTAACGTGGGGAGGCAGGGTTTTCTATGTCCGTTTAGTCTGGGGCCTCTAATTGTTTTCATCTCCAGAATGCTCCATAACCAGGGGCTGGAGTCATAGCTCAGTAGCTAAGTGCTTGCCTCGCGTGCCCAAGGCCCTGGGCTCGACCCCCAGCATTGCAAAACACAAAAGCAAAACCAACTCCAAAATGCTATGTTATGGAACTATAGCAAGAACTTGAACAAAGTAGAAAACAAGATGCTTATTCTATGGAACTCACACACCCCAATGTCAGAACCGTTCCCAGTGCAGTTTGAAATTGCGCCATCCGTGCACCCTAGGATTATTTTTTAGTAATTTTTAAAAGTAGAGAATGCAAGGGCGACATCAGGATCAGAGAATTTAGACTCTCTTGTATAAGTTCTCACTTCTCCACCTACTCGCCAGTAAAATTAAGCATCAGAAAAGAATAAACCCCAAGGCATTCATTCTGCCCATGTCCCGGAGGCCTGTGCCTTTGGAATTATCTGATCCAAAGGAAGATTTCTGAAAAGGAAGCTATAGGGGAAGTTTGTATGCAAGACAATACAAATTATGATCTTAAGTGTAGGCCAACCCCCAACTCACGTAGACCTGCCCTGTTCTCTTTGTCAGGCACACAAACACTCACACGTACACACACACACACGTGATTTGTAAATGTCCACCAGTGGAAACGTGGACTTTTTTCCTTTTTTCTTCTCTTATGCTCTCCTGAAGTTCATGGTTGAGAGCCACCTCCAAGATGCCTCAGAATTCCTGATTCACAATCAAAAGAGTAGTGTTAGTCTTTTCCTTTTAGAAAACGAAGCCTTTTCTCACCTCATGATTGATGAATTCCAAACCAATGGGGAAAAACAAAAAAAAAGAGGCTTTAAAATAATGAATCTCTTTCTCAACTACTGTTATATTCAATTAATTTAACTACATTGAACCAAATTACCTTTGGTTCTAAGAAGACAGCTGTAGACGGCTTATTATGCTGCTACAGGGACTCAATTCTTTTTGGTGTAAATGTCACTCCTGCTAGCTCTTTGTATAAAGAATTAATTCCAAGAGTCATATTTCCTTCTAATGGAAAGATTACTTTACTGATTGCTAGGAAAACAGGGTAATGGAAGGCACTCAATTAAAGCAAGCCGTTTCCAAATGCAATGTATGTTTTATGATTGGCTTGTGATAGGCGGTGCTTAATGTGTCTACTTGGTGTTTCCCTTTGAGCTTTGAACTTATGTCAAACTTTGTTTCCATCGTTCCATTGGCCTAGTGTTTCCCATTCTCAGCCAGTAATTCCTGCTGTGCTGCAAAGGGAATCGTTTGTTGCCTCCAGTTTACCTTAGAGGATTTAAATTGGCTCAATTGATGGAGTAGCTGAGAATTTTTTCCTCCCTTGTCCCATGGGTGGTGTAGGAAAAAGATTGCTCCTCACATTCGCCTGGGGAGATGCTGGTTTTGAATTTGTGTCATTTCCACTAGTGCAAGCATTTCGTTGGGACAGCCTGAACCTTTGAAGCTAGGGGACACATGAAACAGAGCTAGCAACTAAACCAGAACAAAACAATGGAAACTGACCAGTACACGCTCGGCCCGCTTCAGTTGAGAGAGATTTCCAGTTTGGGCTACAGTTGCCAAATTTGCCCATAAGAGAGAATCAGATCTTGATTTCCAAACAGTAGCAAAGCCTTAAAAAGCTGCCCTTTCAACATCTCCTGTGACCGCATGTCAAGGTGTTTTGCAATTTTGCTCAGAATGGCTTTCTGTGCAATGTGTGATCCCAGTCCTTCGTTCCTTCCCCCTGAGAACTGACAGATCATGACACTCTCATGATAAGGTGTGCAAGGGAAGAAGGAATCCATAGTCTACTTCTCATTCCACGCTTCGTAAATGACAATCACTGCTTGATGCAGGTGTTGCACTGTATCCACTCAGGGATGTTTCATTAAAGAAAAAAGAAAAAGATACCTTGAGAAGGAGGGGAGGAAAAAAAACAGGAAAATGACAACAAAATGTAAATGGCAGAATTTAAATATGCTGATGAGGGAACCTCTTTGACAAGGCTTTCAGACCAACATGTAGGAACTTGGTGTCATAAACTCAATTTACTTCTCTTATTTGGACTTGCCTAAAAGTCACACACAAGTAAGGACAACTTAGTTTCATTTTCTAAAATGTGCTAAAAGCTAAGTTATCCAGCTGCCCTATTTGTAGGAATATTTATTCTCCAGCAAATCCAAGCTTCCTATACATGTCCTGACCAAGGGGAAAAAAATAGAAATCTAAGCAGCATTACATGAAATTGACCAGGGAAGTTGAGCTGTGTGAATTCAAACTCCAAAAAGGAAAGGCAAATTTCAAAGGGAAAATAGAAGGAAATGGGGTTCCCAATCTGTTTTGGCATCCCACGGATAGCCCTGCTATGACTTGAGTCATCTTTGCAGCCCATTTCCTGATTCCCAAAGACTACAAAGCTGAGGGTAAAGATGTACTTCACAAACCCTTTCTGGATTTTTCTTGTTTTAACACTGTCTTCAGGGCTCTGGATTAAAGGGGCCTTTGAGTAAGTAAAAACAGAATGTAGTGGTCACTTGGGTAATTAGATTTCTTTGGCAGAATCTAAGAGACCCTAAACTGTAATGAACTCTGAATATTAACAAGAGGTGCCAGGGAGACACCAGCACATTTCCATCATGGCTGCCTCACTCAACACGTAACTTCACAGCTTCAACTAAACTGTAGGAAACCAGGGCAGATGGACAGCCAACTCACACTCACTCTCTGCCATGCTATGTGTACCAGGCTTGAATGCAAAAGCAATTCTTATGTCCCAAGGACAACCTAAAACTTACCAGCTTTTTTTTCCCCAAAAACATCAGTCAGATGCAAATAATGTCAGGGTCATTCCATGGTCTGGTCTTTGTTCCTGTTGATTACACAAGCAAGCAAAAAGTCGACTGCTACTGAAAATTAGAAGAAATATTTCTTCCTGACACTTTTTTTTGTCTCTATTAACTTTTGTTTCCAGTGAAGTTACTACAGTGGGTAGTAAATTCAGGCAAAGGTGTCTGTGCTATGGCAGAAGCACCAGTCAATAGAACAGCAATCATTTTAGAGTGTGCATCTGGAGTGAAACTTCGCACTAAGTCCCTCTATAAAGAAGAGGGGAAAGCCCACCATCTGCTTTAGATAAAGTGCTACTTGGTGTCCTGTTTGCAACAGCTGGTATGAGCGACAATTAGAGTAAAGGCCTCACGAGGGAAACCACGAGGGTCTTTCAGAAAAGATCTGACAACCTTTTTATTTTTTTTGAGGGGGGAGCTAGTCTCAGGTACATGTCCATTTAAAGCAGACGTTAAAAATCAAAAGCCTAACAGAGCCAGGGAGTGGATTCAGATGAATGAAGCAGCCAGTGGCAAACTGTCAGGGAAACATCCTTCCTGAAACGGGCATCCGCTACTCGGCTGAAGCTGAATATTGCTAAAGTTTCCGAATTGTATAAAATCTCTTGAATTGTAATTGATGGCAGTTGATTCATAGCTGAGTGTAAATCAAACAAACACATCTCTGAACAGAAGAAGGCCACAGACCATCAGCTTGCAACCTCTGGTTTAATTCAAAATCACAGTCTGGGGTACAGTGTTCAGCTGGGGCATATCTGGCCAGATTCAACCAAGGATGACATTAGAATGACACTAGTGTTGAAGGGACACGGGTGGGGTGGAGAGATCTCACCCCGCTGATTCTGGTCTCCAAATTTAACTATCACTGCTCAAGGACATAGTAAGAGATCAGCTGAACAAAATGAGGACAGCTCAAAAGATACTTCTATTTCTCTTGCCCAAACTCCCAGGGTCAGAGAGCCAGGGGCTAGATTTCTTGACACTTTTTTCTAGGGGTCAGATGCATGACTTTTGTATTTCTGTGTCTCGACATGTGTCTTTAAATGTGTGGCTTCAACATCTGCACAAGTTCTGACTTCCCCTTAGGTTGTATGTATCTGAGGATTTATTCCGTAACCCTGATGGTATCGCCCGCCCTGTTCCCAAGTACAAACCACAGGTTCCTGAGTAGCACATAGAGTTGTCTGTCTGTGCACTTTTTTCCCTAAGCTGCCAAAATTCCTCTGAAATGGACTGGCCGTGGTAATCTTTGCCTCCAGCACAACCATGGTTACACACGGCCTCCAGTGGATCAGAGAAAGCAGCTCAGTGGTTATTCTCCTGGCCCAAACTAAAGCACAAGGGTTCCTAGAATTGAACAAGCCCATAGGGTTTGTGCACCCCAGCTGGGCAGCACGATCTTTATATTCAACTCTACTCTTCCGCTGTGGCCAATGGCGAGCGTTCCCGTGCCTCCGTCACTACACGTAGACACCCGAGGTATGTCTGAAAAGCTACAAATCCCATATCCGAACACAGTACCATCTGCTTCATCCGATTAACACACACACACACACACACACACACACACATGAATGAAAACTATACCCACAGAGAACTGAGTATGTATTGTAGAAATGTAGAGGAAAAATAAAAATATTTTTTCAAATGTAATTACTTTTAATATATGCTTGTGGAAGGTCTAATACAATGTATGCTGTCTCTAATTTTTGCTGTAAATAAGTGGAGACGGCGAATACACTGATTTTTCTATGTCTCTGTTTAAGCATAAGACTTTGTAACAATTTTTTTAGAGGGGGAAAACAACAAAGAGCAAATATGTACTTGCTTCCTTTCTGAGTGTTATGTACTTCTCGGTTTTTTTAATGGAAACTGGTTGTAACAGTTCAAGCACCCCGATGGGTCATTGGTGTTAAGTGTACACTTCTTTTTGTAATACAACTGAGAAAGGATAGGACTGGCAATTAAATGGCTCCAAAGAATTTGTATTGAAGATTGGCCTAAGAACTGCAAATTCTATCTGAACTAGACAGTACGAAAATGGAAAGTTTTTTTAAAAAAAATTGTTGTCTGAGTTAAATCATCTTTCCTCGCGTAGCAAATGGCTTTGTCCGGATCCTTTCTGCATGGGTTAGCTTAAGGAAAACAAACTCCGCTTTCTGATGAACAAAATATTTTTGTACACATTGATTTCTTATTAATAACCTGAGGTCAGACCACTCATTCGCTGAAGCCATAACTGACCTTCACCAAATAAATGTTGTAAAGAAGCTGGGGGAGGGTTGGGGGAAGACTGAGAGGGAGGAAAATCCAAGGTGTCGTGAGAATGGCAACGCGGGCAGGAGCAGGTCCCATGAAACTGATGCTTTTCCTGCATCCCAAATATGACTTTAAAAGGCTAGTATTTTATGATGATCGATTTATAATAAAAAAAAGATATTTAGATTTAAATGAGACTTTCCAATATTTTTGAAATCCCTGACAATGCTTCCTTGCTTTTAGGATTGAGAGAAATGATTTTCATACACTTCCAACGTTCAGAGATTTAACGTTTTTACCTTAGCTCCAGCCTACACTTGTAGAGTACAGAGCGACTCCGAGGCCTCCAGCGGTTGCCACCGTGGGCTGTCTGGGTCTGGGGCTCGGCTGCTGTGCCCACTGCGCACCGCTGCACCTGGAGGGACGGCGTGGAAGGGGGACAGCTCGCATCTCATTAGCATGCACACCACTGTTGGCAGTGCACAAGGGTTGCCTTGCCGCAGGTTTGTAAAATAAAAGTATTCACTCTGAAAAACATGATTCTACTTTTATAAAAGAATAATGCCTCCTGTAGGGAACCATTGATTTTTTTTTTCTGGAGCTTAATTACATTAGTACCATGTATTCTTCTCAGCCTATAGAGGCGAAAGGTAAACTACAAATAAACCCAGTGACATATATAGTTCTTAAAAACACAATTTTCTGATCTCTCTCTCTCTCTCTCTCTCTCTCTCTCTCTCTCTCTCTCCTTGTTTAATATAGAAGCCCTAATTTCTGTATATGTGAGTAAAAACTGCAGCCTGAGTCATTTAGGAAGTAAGCATTGAGTTTTTTTAATTATAAATATACTAGATTAAAACAGCACTCCCTAACAACTAAAAAAGAGTTTTATATTACTTTAGAATGTAATAGAGTTTTGTCCTTATTTTATGTCCTGTAAATTATTAGTTGAATACTGTTAGCATTCCCGGATAATGCACACATGATTTCTGAATGTTTTCTGTAAATGACAATCAATGTTTATGAAGTTCCCTCCTTTAATGCTGAACAAAATTAAAAGAAGAAAAAGAAAAAAAAAGTCTTGCCTACTGGTTTTCTTAACCCCAGGGAACAAGGAGGGGATAAAAAGAATAGATAGATTTGGCTTTAAAAACAGAATCCCACAGGTTCTTACCTAAGGAATCGTCCTTTTTTTCAGTAAATAGTAGGTACATTTTTTTTCTGGAAATACATGTGTCTGCATGGACCTGGCCTTTTTATTGAGAAAAGACTCAGACTTCATCCCAGTCAAATACCTTACCAAGTTACAATGAAGAGGAGAGCAACATCTCTCAAAGATTAGCGCTCTCCATCCTCAGCACTAACATAAACAGGCAGCGCCGGCAATCACCACATTAGCAACTTCCCTGCAAACACTTTGTTGAAATGAGCTGCAACGGGTTCAAAATGAATGTGACAATCCCTGCATCTTCCATGTACAAAGGAATGATTGAGCCAGGTGCAGTGACACAGGCCTGTAATCCCAGTACTTAGGGGGCTGAGACAAGAGGACTGCAGGTTCACCGCCAGCCTCAGCAATTTAGTGAGGTCCTTAGCAACTTAGTGAGACCCTGTTTCAAAATAAAAAATAAAACAGGCCTGAGGATATGGCTCGGAGGTAGAATTCCCCTGAGTTCAATCCCCAGTACCACACACATACAGACACACACACACACACACACAAAGTAATGATCAAGTCTCTGGATCTGACTCACTGCCTACCAACATATGAATGCCCTGCATGTGATTTGGAGTCTACTGTAGTGGGTGACAGTGGAGGATCGTCTCAGCCTCACCACGATGTTGAAGTCAGCAGTTCTGAAAGAGACCAGCAGTTTTCCAGGTGCTTGGAAGTTGCTATAGGTGGAGGTCCCCCAAACCAAAGTGCTCTGAGTAGCTTAAAGCCAGATTGAACAGATCTGGAAAGTGGAGGCACTGACAAACAGCAGGATGAGCTGGAGACAGCCTCCCTCAAAGTGTCCTCCAGCTCATCTTTGGAACCAGTGGAAACCGCTACAGGATGTTTCAAGGAACATCTCCACTCAAGTCATCGGGTCCTGTGTGGCCCTGCCCACAGGACCCAGAGACACAGAACTGCTCTGACATTTCTGGGAGATATCATCTATGTCCTGGGATTTCTGATCGGGTCTTCAGGTGACTAGTCAGAGATGGCAAACAAATTATCACAGCCTAACCCGGCTTGTGTCATTGGCACCGATGACTGATCACAGAACTCTTCACTGCCAAGTCATTTAAATTTTTCTCAGAAACCTAGATCTAGGCAACAGTGAAATAGAAGATGAAATTTACCAGTGTTCAAGTCAACTTGGACCACAGACTACGGCCATTGTTAACCTTTGATAGCATCGCCAAACATTATGAATTAGCCAGTTTCAGTGCACGAAGATTTCCATTCACAGATCCTTTTTTTTTTAAGGACAAGATCCAACAGTGTGTTCCCATATTCACACCAGGCTAGTGTGCATGAGGCATGCGAGGGATCGAAAGAATTGCCCAGGTGAGGCCCCATCCTCCAAGTGTCAACAGCCCCTTGACCCACTTAGAGAAGAAGTAGAAACTTCTTATGCCATTTTAAAAAGGGGCATCCCAGATTACAGTGCCACCAGACTGTAAAAGATTTCTCTCCTGGTTTTCTGAACTTGAACCTGACGAGCTTAGCTGATTGAATAAACGTTATTCTAAGAGACTGCAAAATCCTTGACAGCTGCATTTCATATACCTTGAAGCCACCCAAGTTCATGGCAGAGTATAAGCTTTGAATGAATGTGCTAGCTATGGGTGTTCAGGTTGACTTTCCCTTTCTAGGTTTAATTGCCCAACTATCTATTTGCCGTCATTTCACTGTTTCTGCCCTTGAGCACATCAGCCTCCAGCAGAAACACCAGATACAGACACGCTTCTCACCATACATCAGGAGAAAGAAAATGTCAGCCCGTCAGCGGTGGCCAATGAAGGGATCGTCTTTCCCGTCCTTTCTCCAGAGACTTAACCAAAAGCAGCAAGAGAGAGAGAGAGACTGAACGGCTGGGATGTGAGATATTCGACATATCTTCTCAGAGTTTCACAGAAGACCCAGCAGGGCAGAAACAAAAAACAGAGATCAGAGAGCCTAATTTAAAAAAAAAACAAATTTGACATAAAACCTGATTTTAGAAGGCCCCTTTCAGATCCTCAATCGATTTGTAACATCTCCATCAAAAAGAATTTCGAGAATTACTTCTTAAACTATATCACTGCACAAGTAAGAAACCATATAGGGAAGGTCCTATATTTTTTAAGAGATGGGTGTTTCTGCTGGGCGTGGTGGCGCACCCTTGTAATCCCAGTACTTGGGAGGCAGAGACTGAAGGATCCAGGTTCGCGGCCATCCTCAGCTACTTAGTGAGGCCCTCCGCAACTTCGTGAGACCCAGTTTCAAAATAAAGGATAAAAAAATAGGGCCGGGGGTGTAGCTCGGAGGTAGAATGCCCCTGGGTTCAATCCCCGGTACCACAAAAAAAAAAAAATAATAATAAGAGATGGGTGTTTCTGCTGCAGCAATCAAAACAGTGGCCCAAATGACATCTTATATGTCACCTTAGTCACTAGATGATTTGCATATGGCCAGAGGTGAGGGAAGCAAGGAAGAGTGTGCAGGATTACACAGCAGGTTTACATGGACTAGGCCGACCCACATTTCACCAATCAGAATTAATCCCATGGCGCCAGGTAAGAGTAAAGATGGCTAAGAAATGTCACCTAGCTGTGCGCGTATGGGGAAAAGAAAACAGGTGGTTGGGACCACTTAACAACCCTGACATAAAAGTGAAAGAAATTCAGAGAGCCTCTAATCCCACGTACCATCAGATATTCCAATAAAGATTACTCAAGTTATTTATTCAAGAAACAGTTATTGATCTACTGCTCTGTGCCAGTTACTGTTCACTGGAAATACAATGGTTAAATATGACAGGCAGCGGGGCATTGATGGAGCATGCCTTTAATCCCAGTTCTTGCAAGACTAAAACAGGAAGATCACAGGTTTGAAGCCAGCCTCAGCAATTTAGCGAGACCCTGTTTTGAAATAAAAAAAATAAAATAGGGCTGGGGGTAAAACTCAGAGGTAGAATGCCCCTGGGTTCAATTCTCAGTACCACAAAAAAAGGAAGAAATATGACAGGTATAGATTCTCCCTTTATAGTATCTGTATTCTAGGCATTAGAATAGAATGCTAGGAAGTATTCAAGAAAGGTGAATATAAGCTGGGTGTGGTGGCACAAGCCTGTAATTCCAGTACTTGGGAGGCTGAGACAGGAAGATCGTGGGTTCGAGGCCAGCCTCAGCAACCTTCCAAGACTCTCAGTAACCTAGCGAGACCCTGTTTCCAAACAAAAAATAAAAAGGACTGATGGTATAGCTCAGAGCTAGAATACCCCTGGGTTTAATCTCCAGTACCACAAAAAAAGGTGAGTATAAAAAATGATGAAGACAAGTAATTATAAACTTTATTAACACTGTTACAAAAAATTATAGGCTACCCCTACAGATTGCCATTTATTACCTACTTTTCTCTACTTCTTTTTTTTTTTTTTGCAGTACCGGGGATTGAACCCAGGGGTGTTCTACCTCCTAGCTCCACCCCCGGCCCTAATTTTTATCCTTTATTTTGAAACTGGGTCTCACAAAGTTGCCAACGGCCTCACTAAGTAGCTAAGGCTGGCCGCGAACCCGGATCCTCCAGTCTCTCCGCCTCCCAAGTACTGGGATTACAAGTGTGTGACACCATATTTTTCTCTACTTCTAAGGATCCAACTTGTTTGATGTGACTATAGACATTTTGGTCATAGCCTTTACTTTGCCTGCCAGGTGACCTGCCATCCTTAGCCCTGTAGGACAAACAGTCATTAAGTCAGCTGAGCATAGACGTCTCTAGCTGAGCATAGACGTCTCTTAATTGATGTTTGACATGTTAATAGTTTTTGTTTAGTTTTTGTGGGTTATTTTTTGTTTTGTTTTTTGTGTTACAGGGGATTGAACCTTGAACCCAGGGGCATTCTACCTACATGCTACACCCCCAGCCCTATTTTTTATATTTTTATTTTGAAACAGGGTCTTACTATGTCACTGAGGGCCTCGCTAAGTTGCTGAGGCTGACCTGGAACCTGCAAACCTCCAGTCTCAGCCTCCCAAGTACTGGGATTACAGGCATGCACCACCACGCCTGACTGACGAGTTAATAGTTTTGAGAAAGACCAGGTACATTCTGGTTGGCTGTAGCCCACTTTTGTCTAACTTACCATATAAACCCCTTCCTCCTGCCTCAGGCTGTGGAAATCCTCCTGTCATATTCCCCAACACATGCTTCTCTTCATGAGTCTCCAGTAAAAATGCACTTTGGGCGATCCTGGATCTGCTGCCTCTTTCTTCAGTCTGACAGCTCCTTCCATCTTTGGCAGCAAGTTCTCTTACATTAGAATGGGGTTATTCTAAAACAATAATTTTTTTTTTTTGGTACTGGGGATTGATCCCAAGAGCATCCTACCTCCAAGCTACACCCTTTCTCTTTTTAATGTTGAAACAGGATCTTGTTGAATTGCTGAGGGTCTCACTAAGTCACTGAGGCTGCCTTGAACTTGCGATTGTCCTGTCTCAGCCTCCCAAGTACTGGGATTACAGGTGTGTGCCACCACCCCCAGATGAAACCCTACTCTTGAACTCATTAGCACCCATCATAACCCATTTGGTTTTTTAAAAATAATGTTAATTGCCTTAATTCATTTCTTAATAAGACAAAAATCTTCCTTCTCATATCTTTACCACCACCCCCCCGTTACAGCTGGCTTTGCTCATTGAGACTACGCAGAGCAAGTGCATGTCTACAACTATCTTCATCATGGCAAGACTTTTGATAAAATAGATACACCTTTCAGTCCTCACTCCCAGTCTACTTTTTCACACAATAAGACTTTTCAGTTATGCCAAATTTTTCTCACAATTTAATCTGCTCGTAAATCTGTTCACTTGAAGATCATCAGAACAACCAGTAACAGATCAGTGACAGAGGACGAATCGGGGATCCCATCTCTATCAATGACGTCAGTCAGATGTGTATTTGGAACATGGCTTATGCAGGTATTTATTTGTGTTTCAAAATGTAGGCCATGAGATGAAGAGCCAGTTATCATGAAAAGATAGTGTATGATTCACAGCTCCCCAGAGGAGGGGGCACGCCCCACCACACAGAGGACCACACAGGAAGCACCAGGCAGGGGCAGAAGGAACAAGGGGAGATGTAGGCAAGGGCCACTGTTGCGGTTTGCAGGTAAAGGAACAGGTGAGGCAGGGTCGGCAGGTTGAGGATTGGCGGTTTGGAGAACGTCAGTCAGTTCTGGGTGCAGGGACTCTCTAGACGCCTAGAACCTGGCCTTAAATGATCAGGCCAGGAGGACAATGGCACCCCACGGAAGAGCTCAGTAAGAGATAGTTAGGACCTGGGCTCTAAATTGGTGGATTTGCAAGTAAAAGGTGGACTTACAAGCAAGTTATTTACTATCTCTAGCAAGAGGCTGCACCATAACCTTTCCAGGGTCAGCAAGTCCCCAGATGTCAAAATTTTAGGATAAAAAGACATGCTAATACAAAATGATCTGTGCATACTGACTCACAGTGGGAAAATATCTGATCCTAATCCTTATGTATGAAGAATGGAGCAATATCTGTCCATCATGGGAAAATAATTTTGAGATATTCATCTGAATTTTTCTCTCTCAATTTTTCCTCTTTGGGGTGCAAATTCATACCAAGGCTCGTTGTAATTCCTAACCTCAAGAATTTCTACAATGTGGAAAGCAGAGTCCCAGGATCCTGAGCTCTCTGCCCCAACAAAAATTGTTCCATCTCACACAGGACACCAAAGAGGAGCTGGTATCATGAAGAAATACGCAGTGACTAAGATGATTCTAGAACACAGGCACTTAATCCCACTTTCAAGGCACCACAGACATCTCCCATGTGAAGAACATCCGTTTGCTAACTCATTTGACTCCAATTCATTGAACATCTATTATGGCCAGACAATGTGCCCATCCTTAGTGTATTAGTTTGCTAAGGCTGCTGTAACAAAGTATCACAAACTGGGTAGTTTAAACAAAAGAAATGTATTGTCCCACAGTTTTGGAACTTAGAATCCAAGATCACAATATTGGCAGGGCTGGTTCCTTTTAAGAGCTATGAGAAAGAATCTGTTCAATGTCACTCCCTTAGTTTCTGGTACTTTTCAAGCACTCTTTAGAATTTCTTGCCTTATAGAAACATTATCCACAATCGCAGCCTGCATCTTGTCCTCCCTGTGTGGACATCTGTGTCCAAATTTCCCCTTGTTATAAGGACTCCAGTTGTATTGGATTAGGGTCCACTCTAATGATCTCATTTTAAAATTGATCACCAATGTACAGTACCTATCTCCAGATAAGGTCTCCCTCTGAGATACTAGGGTTTGACACCCCCTTATATCCTTTCACAAACAGACAAGACAAGCCTCCCCCCCTCACACAGCATGCCTTCCAGTGACACTTTGTAATTTCCCACCCATTCAATGAGATGATGCTACTTCAAATTGATTTCAAGAACATAAAGGTGTTCTTTGAACATCTGTGTTTATGAACTGACAATCAATCCACAAGTCACACAGCTTCTTAATGGAATGGACAGGTATCAAAATAGCATCAGAAAATAACAGAGCAGAAGAAAGGGACAAATTCATTTGAAGAAACTTATGAGAGACCTTTGAGAAAGGTCATTGGAATTAGTGGGAATTCTGAGGCTCAAACGTGGCTCCCAATCTCTAACATCTCCCACCCTTCCATGCACATTTCCCAGGGATTAAATGCCCCCCTCTATATGCAAACATGAACCAAGAAAACTTACAACATCTTCTCATAGCCAGGTAAAAATATTTAACAGGAGAACGGGAAAGGGAATTAACCATGCTTTTTCAGTTTCAAGTGGCAGCAAGAGAGATGTACTAAATGGTAGGCGATTTTACCCGAGCTGTGTTCCATACTGAGCTACCTACCACTCGGTATCATCCGGACTGTGTTAACGGTGTCCTCCTCTGTACTTCCCGTCCTCGCCACACAGTACAAACCTAACGTCCTGCAGCCCAACACGAACTCAAATATAATGTCATCTTGATCTCCCCCAATGGGAAAGAAAACACCATTTTAAGGTGAAATGGTGTTGACTTGGGGTCATTCCTATGCCCCTCAGTTGGCAGAAACTTCTTCTCCTCAAACCACACATCCACATCATTGACCAGGGAATTCTTGTTCATTATACCTCAGAATTCCCTGACACGTACTGCACTAGTTAAAAATATAACACATATAAAGAAATTCAATTGGAGGGGGTGGTCTTGTATTTAAAGCCATTGAGCCCTAAAATTTTTCTTAACTTGAAGGAGAAATTCATTAAAATGGTTACTATTAAAATAATCCCTTGGCACACGTGTGTGTGTGTGTGTGTGTGTGTGTGTGTGTGTGTGTAAATGGGGCAGGGGGAGACTGGGGATTGAACCCAAGGGCATTATACCTCTGAGCTACAGCCCTTTTTATTTTTTATTTTGAAACAGGGTCTCACTAAGTTGCTGAGGGTTTCACTAAGTTGCTGAGGCTGGCCTAGAGCCTTCGATCCTCCTGTCTCAGTCTCCCAAATACTGGGATTACAGGCGTGCACCACCACACCTGGCTCTGGCACACATTTGAATTTTACACCATTCAAGTAAAAGAAATTTTCACCTTATTCTTTTTTTTAATCAATCTTATTTTAGATTAATGGGGGAAGAGAGGTTCTAAGTTTTCTCTCTCTAAACTCTCCTTCCCACATTACCGTTTCTCTATGAAAATAGGGTTTAAATTTTTTAAAGTAATTTTACCTGAACATACACAGACCTTCTCTCTTAAATGGTTACATGGCACCATTCTTAGGGAAAGACTCTATTTCTTAGAAGAATTTAAATCTCTGGTTCAAGGTCGAAGTCATATTGCTCTAGTTCAACTTCCAAAAAGGAGTCCCAGGTGCTGTCTGGATAGTTTCTTCCAGTTTTCAGCTTCCCCCTCTCTCACACACTTCCTTCCACCCTGGCCAGAACAAATGCCTGCCCATTGCCCTCAGTGGCTTGCACAGTAAAACGCTCTCTAAAAACAGACTCTTCAAAGAAGAGCACAGACATCTGCTCAAAACAACCAGTAAATTTTTTTCACAGTGTTTTCTCACATGGAAGAAGCTATACTTCTTCCAGTCCCCAAAGAGCAGAGATAACAATTTCCAAAAGGCAAGGCACTGTGGTCAAGAGTAAAAGAAATATATTACAATGCCTTGCCTTTGAGCAGAAGAGTCTGAGGGGTAAAGCAGAAAGGAGATCTGAGCTTAGGACTGACTCATGGCCCAGAATCATGTCCATTTCCTTCACCCATTCAACAAACATTAACTGAGTGCTTACTACGTACTAAGCGTTATACCAAGTTCCTAGGATAATAGATGGTTAACATGATTTCTGTCCTTGAGGTTTTCATAGTATAGCAAGGCATACAGACAAGCAAACAGAGTGAAACTTTGAAAAATGTATTCAAAGAGAGGACTACGGGACCTGAAAAGGAGGAGTAATTAAATCTACCTGGGGATTGCTATAGGATAGAATAGGGAAATAGAGAAAGACCACCATTTAAACTGAGCCAATGGATCCACCATATAATCCAGCCATACACTCCTGGGTATCTTCCCAAAGGGACTGAAATCGGAATATTATAGTAATATATGCATATCCATGTGTATAGCAGCATAAGTCACAATAGTCAAATAATGGAATCAACCCAGGTGTCCATCAACAGATGAATGGATTACAAAATTATGGAATATACACACAATGGAATTCTACTCAGCAATAAAGAACAAAAAAATTATGTCATTTGCAGGAAAATGGATGGACCTGGAGAACTATGTTAAGTGAGATTAGCCAGTCACAGCAAGTGAAGGGTCATATGTTTTCTCTCATATGCAGAAGCTAGGGAGTAACCGGGATACCAGAGGGACTTCAGATAATGAAGCTAGGGAGATGGTCTAGGGCAAGAGGGGTGGGGAGAAATAATCAATGAAGGAGTCACTTCCACTGGCATTATGTCCATATGTGAAAATACCAACGCCAATCTCAATACCCTGTATGGGGAAGGGGGGAGTGGGGAGGGAGCCCGGGGGAAGCCCAAGTGCTGTGTGCATGTACGTCATTATCACTATGATGTGAGACTATAATGCACCAATAAAAATTAAAAATAAACTGAGCCCTGAATGATGATGTTTATCAGAACAGCTAGTGGAAGAGAGAGAGAGAGAAATATCTAAAATGTAGAGCAACTGGCCACTGCATTCCAAATATTACCCCAAACATGTTTTGTTTGGTTTTCACCTAATTAGGAAATTTCACATTAAGTCAAAATTTCCAATGATTTTGTAATAAATAAGTAACCAGAAGATCTGGCAGCACTGTTCCCACGCTGACTAGTGCCCAGTCACGCTGCTCCCTTTGGAGAGGACACGATTTTCGCATTTTCCCCTCAACTCGTTTTCTACCTGCCTGCCTCCATAGGCAGTTGAGCACGCGGTGAGGGATGATGGAGGATGTGTGGAGCAAGGTCAAAAGCAGGCTGTTTCAAAACTCTGGGACGCCTGCCTGAGAGGCTTATTTTTAGCTCATTGTTTCTATGACTATGCCCTCACAGAACTGGTCATCCACAAGTTGGATCAAATAGTTGATTTATTTTCCCTTATGGTTCTTTTTTTATACATTGGGACTGGTTTGCACTCATCTACACTGGTGTGCTGGGAAAAAATACCTGTTAGTTATATTCAGTACTACCTGCTCAGGAAGACAGTTTCTATAACATAGAAAACATTCCTGTTCTATTGAGACTTGATGGCTTTCGACTTACATGTGCTGGGGAAGAAGAACCCAGAGATTCCAAGTCAGGGTTCTCTAGAGAAATAGAAACAACAGGATGGGGAGATAGTTAGAAGAGGGGGTTTATTCGATTGGTTTACATGACCAGAGGTTGGACAGTCCCGAGCGACTGTCTGCAGGGTGGAGGGGTACGGAGACCATTAGCTGCTCAGTCCAAGACTGGGAGCCTCAGGACAAGAGGGACTAATGACGCCGCCCTAGTCTGAGGCTGAAGGGCTGGGAGCTCCCTGAAGAGTCACTGGTCACTGGTGTGAGTCGCAGTGAAAGGCTGGAGAAACTGGAGTCTGATGTCCACGGGAGATGGTGCAGCAAAAGACCTTGCAAGAATTGCCCTTGCACACCCTGGCGGACTTCCTCCGCCTTTTGCTTTTGGTCCATCAGGCCCCCAGCCAAATTGGTAGTGCCGCCACATCAGGGAGGGACTCCCCCTTCAGTTTGTTGTCCCACATGCCAATTGTCTCTGGAAACGCCACAAAGACACATCCAGAAGTGTGCTTTACTAATTTCCTAGGCATTTGTCAATCCAATCAAGTTGACAGTCAAGTTTAATATCGCACTGAGCCTCTCCAAGAGGAAAGAAGTACATGAGGAAACGGGGAGGAGACAGCAAGAAAGGAGCCAATGAGACCGTGCAGCCTGGGCACTGATGGACCAATGGTTTGATGAAAAACTGACAGGACAGCCCAGAGGCTTTTAAGAACAGGGCTGGCTAGTGTATAGTTTCATGTTGTTTGGTGCTCCGTCAATAGTATGGCACTCCCATGAGACCCCAAATTTTAAGTAAAGCTAACCTCAAAACAGTTTATGGTGTTGAAGATTTAAATACTACTTGCCAAAAACTCACAGAAACCTTTAGAAGAGGTTTAGATGTTCATATGGAATTGTATATTTAAGCTGAATCTCATAGGACAGGAAAATCCTGGCTAAATGTTGTATGCACAAGACTTTAATTGCTAATGAAATAATATTTAAAACTAAATTATGTATCATGGGAGAGGGAAATCCTGGCTAAATATTGTACGTACAAGAATTTCAGTGCTGGTGAAATAAAATATTTTAAGAATTATGTGTTATTTTATGATAAATAATATTTGGTAAAAATTGATGGGTTTTTTTTTTTTTGTAGGTAAGGAGCAATATAAATTCCAGGAAATCTAACACCTGAATGCATCCGGAACCATGAAGCAAGAGAAGACTCTTTGAGGTTCTCTAGTTCTCTACTTGGGAAGTGGTTCGTGGAACTCAACCTAGGAGAAACCAGAGAGTATTTTCTCTAAGTCTGAACTTGCCTGGTAGAAAGATTCTTCCATTGTAGGCAAAGACCCTGGAAAATTCTCTGCCAGCTTGCCTGATTGCCCTTTGTTAGTGAGTGCACCTCACCTGCATTGGGAATGAATTGTTAAGTCTCACCAGCTGGTGAAACAGCTTTGGTCTACAATTCACCTCCTGGCTCCTGGTCCTTGTGCCTGATAGATGCTAGTCCCCAAGCTTCCCAGTCCATTCCAAATGATGTCTATAGTAAACCTTGGGTCTCAGAGTAAATCATCAACTCATAATCCTGCCTTCAGCAAATTTCCCAGTCTGACGGCTCTTGCCAAATCAACAGTGGCCTGCCAGGTAGCTGGGGCTGGGCAAGCATCTGCTCGGCTTCATAGCTGAGCAAAATGACCACTGGGAAGCAGCCATCCCACAGATGTGTTATCAGAATCAGCAGGAAAAAAAAATCTGCCTTTAAAAGGAAGCTGTGTGTTGTAATTCATTCCTAAATAAATAAATTCATTCCCACCTAACCACTGTGTGTCCTTGGGCACAGAGCCTTATATCCCTTTCCCAAAAGGGATAGATCACTGAAAAAGGAAATATGTTAGAAAATATGTGTCAGTCGGCTTCTGGTCACTGTGATCAATATACGTAACATAAATAACTTGGAGGAAAAGTTTTTTTTTTGACTCACGGGTTTCAGAGGATTCAGCCCATGGTCAGCTGGTCCCAAGGCAGAAGCGTCATGGCAGAAGGGTGTTGGGGAGAAAAGCTGCTCAGTTCGTGGCAGCCAAGAAGGAGAGAGAGAGAGGGAGGGACCAGGAACAAGATATAGTCCCAAAGGCATGCCCCGTGACCAACTCCCTCCAACCATGCAGTACCTGCCGACAGTTTCCACCTATCTAACCCGCTGATGAGGTCAGAGCCCTCATTATCCAATCAATTCCTAAAAGCCCTACCTCTGCACATGGCTACCTTCCCTTCAACACATGAGTTTTGGGGGAAATTTCAGATCCAAACAGTAACAGTGGCCAAGTTAGGTATCAGATTGAATTAATTTATGCTGATTGAATACCTCTTATAACAATTGTGACAAAATGTTGTTGTAGAGGTTTTTTTTGTTTGTTTTTTTTGCGGTACCGGAGATTGAACCCAGGGGCATTCTACCTCCGCGCTACACCCCTGGCCCTATTTTTTTTTTATACTTTATTTTGAAACCGGGTCTTATGAAATTGCGAAGGGACTCACTAAGTAGAGAGAGAGAGAGACAGGGGGAGAGAGAGAGAGAGAGAGAGAG
>PVJS01015062.1:0-39427 GCA_004027185.1 Glis glis | reverse complement strand
TCTGGTCTCTGCCTCCCAAAGTACTGGGATTACAAGCGTGCGCCACCACGCCTGGCTGCGAAGGGAATTTCTTAAAGAGAAAATATGCCACCGGGCGTGGTGGCGCACGCTTGTAATCCCAGTACTTTGGGAGGCGGAGACCGGAGGAACGGGTTCGCGGCCAGTCTCAGCTCTCGCGCTCTCTCTCTCTCTCTCTCTCCCTGTTTCTCTCTCTCTCTCTCTACCTAGTGAGGCCCTCCGCAACTTCGTGAGACCCGGTTTCAAAATAAAGTATAAAAAAATAGGGCCGGGGGCGTAGCGCGGAGGTAGAACGCCCCTGGGTTCAATCCCCGGTATCACACACACACACACACACAAAAGAGAAAACATATCAGGTGAGACAGGTTAACCCTCTCATCGGTATGCAGTTGTCCAACTAATGTGATTCCAGGTGTCAAATGAGTGCTTAGTAACTTGCTCTTAGTCGAGTGCACAGGCCGTCCACGGGCCAAGCCCTTAGATTCCTCCATTTTCCTTCCTGCGACCTCTTTGCCTCCGCAGCAGGAAGGGATTGATTCTTGTGATGATTTTAATGCACAGCTATAGACGGGGAGGAGGAGGCATGAAGGGCAGCCATGGAAGAACCCTAGTCTAAAAGCCTGGAACTCTTTTGAATAGACAAAATTTACAACAGGAACCAAAATCTTGAACTTCTCTCCTGGTATTTTTCAGACAGGATGTGGAAGGAGGCCAGTCACTTCCAGCCAAGTCCTAGCTCTCCTCCTAAGTTGATCTCATTTCTCCCCTGGGGATTTCTTCTCTCTTGCTCAAGCTCAATTAGTCAGCGCTCAAGTATCAGCTCTGCCTCCTGTGCAAGAGCCGCGTGTCCCAGGGGTCCGGGCAGCACCTCTGCAGCGTGAGCTCCAGCCAATGGCGGGCGTTGGAGGAGCTCGGTTCCGGTAACCCCCTGGCTTGGCTTCCTTGCCTACACGGAGCAGCGGGGCATCCCGCAGCTCGGGCTCCCCTCTGCCAGAGCAGCTTCCTTGAGAATTGGTTTGCAAATACAAGACTGTGCTTTTTCTCAGATAGGAACATCCAGAAAAATCACAAACTTCTGGCGTTCTGCTGGGCCAGAACAGGGTTCTGAAAAATGTTCCACGTTCCTACGGGCCTATTGTACATTCCAAGAGATCCCTACACTATGAATGTCGACTTTATTTAGTTAAAAGGAATTTTGTAATAATAAAAAAAAAAATCTAAACTGGGAGTGGTGGTGCACACCTGTAAGCCCAGTACTTGGGAGGCTGAGACAGGAGGATCCCAGGTACAATTTAGTGAGACCCTCAGCAACTTAGTGAGACTCTGTTTCAAATTTTAAAAAATAAAATAGGCCTGGGGGTATAACTCAGAGGTAAATTGCCTCTGGGTTCAATCCCAAGCATCCCCCCCTCTCTGTCTTTCTCTAGTCAAGGGCAGAGAAAGAACCAAGAATATGGTCTAGATTTGAAGTGTAGTCTTTTCAGAGACCTTATCAGAGAAGGAGAAGCCTCACCACAGCTTTGCCCAATCCCTCACTCCCAGAGCAGGGCGGGGACTCAGGGAAGCACCTGAAATCACTCAGCCACACCGTGCCAGGGCAGGACTCAAAAGCAAATGTCAGAAATTTAAACCTCCCAGACTTCCTTTTACCAGATGTAGACAGATTAGAAAAAAGAAAAGAAAAAACCCCAAAACAACACAAAAAACCAGCCCTTCCTTATATTCTGGAACACTAAAGGCCAGATCTACAAAAAAGAAATGGACGACAATGAGATCCAAAAGCCGGAGCTGAGAAAGGACAATAAATAGTTTCACATCCTGTTTGCCGAGGAAATGGGAGCTGGAAGCAGCAGCTCCCGGGGGCCCCTCGAGCTGAAAGGTCTGCTTCCTTCCCGTAAACAGCCAGGCCTCCTGCGCCTGCAGCCCTCGCCTCCCACCCCAGTTGTTTCCTTACAACCCAGGACCAGACGACCTGAGGTTGGGGCTCTGCGAGTCCCCGCGGCCTTAGGAAGGATGTGGAGGGAGGGAGCAGCCCGTGCCCCAGGGCCAGCGCTGGCCTGGGTCTGTGCTGCTTTCTCCTGGCTGCAAATGGGCTACATTTGGCTTTTTTTTTTTTAATAGTTCATAAGGATAAGTGACAATTACAGCACTACCAGTAACAGCCAATAACAAAACAAGTGGAAACAACCGGAATGCGTGCCCATCCGCTCAGAAATGGTCTACAAGAAACAGCCTTGTAGGTGTTAGTAACAGTGGCCTGGTTCTTTATAAACTGACATGGAAACTTCTTTGGCACAATGCCGGGAAAAATAAGCAAACTGCAGAGCACATTTTGGGGGGGGGTTGTTTTATTTCATTATTATTTGGTTTTATTATTTTGCGGTGCTGGGGATCAAACCCAGGGCCTTGTGCATGCTCAATTTTGGGTTTTAAAAGAGACAAAAAAAAAAAAAAAAGCTGGGTGTGGTGGTGGTGTATACCTGTCATCTCAGTACTTGGAGACAGGAGGATTGCAGGTTCAAGGCCAGCCTCAGCAATTTAGTGAGACACTGCTTCAAAATTAAAAAAAAATAAATAAAACAGGGCTACCAAATTTTTTAAGTATGGCAGCCATCACAGTTGTGTAAGAAAACATCCATCGCTTTAAAAGATGCACAATAAAGAATGTAGAGGTGGACTGACATGATTTGGGGATTTAACATAATTCAGAAAAGAGGAACCGGGCGTGGTGGCATACACCTGTAATCCCAGTACTTGGGAGGCTGAGACAGGAGGATTGCAGGTTCGAAGCTAGCCTCTGCAACTTAGCGAGACCTTGTTTCCAAATAAAAAATAAAATGGGTCTGGGGGTGTAGCCTGGAGGTAGAAGGCCCCTGGGTTCCATCCCCAGTACCACAAAAGAAAAAAAAAAAGAGGAGAAACAAAAGGGCTGGATGAGTTATGGGAGGTTGATTTTACTCTTCTCTCTTCTTTTATGTATATTTGAAACTTTTCATAATAAAAAATCTTGAATATACAGGAAGGAAGTGCAGGAGGGAGCCCACGGGAAAAGCAGGCGGTCGGTCCTCACCATCATCTCTGGCCCTCCCCAGGCAGCTGGCAGGAGAAGTGGGAGGCCCTGGTCACCGCCCGGCTCAGCCCACGGGGCCTCCCGCGGGCGTGATGAGCACGCATCTGGCTGGCACATTCCCGGGGGTGCTTGGCACCGAGTCCCCACAGGAGGAGGAAGGCTGCCCAGGCTTAGTTCTCACTGGGGAGCAACCCCACTCCTGCTGTCCTTGTTGCAGAGGGAAGCACCCATTTTTGCTACATCCCACATGAGGGGTGCCTGTCACACACAGGAGCTACTTTTGGGGGTGTTCCTGACGCTCGCTCTTCTCTCCCAGGCAAGAGCATGGGGTTGCACAAGCCAGGGGCTCACCGTGAGTCCCTGGTAACGGATACGTGAATACATCCCTGGAAATCTTCGATGCTTCTGTAATCACGTCATTTGTGACACAGCTCTCAGCAGATTAAGTCACCATATTGGCTTTTATTTTTTTCCTTCTGGTACTGGGGATTAAACCCAGGGGCATTCTACCTCTGAGCTACACCACCAGCCCTTTTTATCTTTTATTTTGAAACAGGGTCTTGCTAAGTCGCAGACAGACATGCTAAACTGCCAAGGCTGGCCTCGAACCTGCGATCCTCCTGTCGCAGTCTCCCAAGTACTGGGATTGCAGGTGGGTACCACAGCGCACGGCTCCATGTTGTCTTTTAGGCTGAGGTGAAGAGCCCTAGGCACCTGTGTCTGTCACCCACACTACCACTCCCCTGCTGTTACACCAGCTCCTGAGGAACCGTGAGGAACTGCAGTTCAGGCATGCCACAGTTATTTAAAGAAGGAAGAAGTTAGTTTCTTTCTTTCAGTATCTTACTGGGTAAAGGACCCTGGCTGGGGCAAGTTATATAATCTAAGCCTGATGCTGTCTTTCTGAAAGTAGGTATAAGATTAGTACAACTATTACTAGCTCGCAGCGCTATAATACAGGAAGAAATGCAACATACCTGGCACACACCGAGTAGTTAGGAACTACTAGTTACTCCCACCGTGGAACCTGGTGTCACCCCCACTCAACAAGCTCCTCGAGGAGTCTCATCTTGTCCCTTCATCTTGTTCTCTATGCCCATCACACTGCCTGGCTCGGGAGAGTTCTCAACACGGGTCACTGGATGCATAAATCTGCCTACCACCTTTCCATCTGGCCAACGTGTGTCCAGCGGCTACAAAGTACCAGGCGCTGTCCTACACACATCCCGGCCTCTTGGTGTGCATGTCCTAGTGGGCAGGACAGACGAGCCAAACTAAAGCTGGGCAGAGAAGAGTGCAGCAGCACTGAGGGGCCCGGGAGCCAGAGTGGAAGTGAGGTGGCTCTTATGTGTCACGGAAGGTCCCTCTGAGGTGACATCTGGGCAGATTTACAGGGAGCCTGAGAGCACGCCACTCGAGTATCTGCAGAAGGCACGTCTCGGGCCGTGCCAGGCCCTGCCGCGGGCACACGGAGGGCGTCTGCAGAGCAGAGGCTGATGTGGCGGGAGCAGAGGGATGGAAGGGCTCCGTCATTTTCTATTCGATGAAAAATGAGCACACAACACCATGTGGAGATTGAAAAAGATGTATTAAAATATTCACAAAAGGACAACTGAAAAAAATCCCAAAATAATGAATTTCATTTTTTTTCCAAACTGGATATATTTCCACTGAGAAACAATAGTTGGGAATTGCACCTCTTTACATGATCCCTTTTAGGTATCCCATACAAAATTCATGCGTGACCTTAGGAGGTCTCCTTCTGAGGGTGACAAGTCACGGGAAGGCAGGTTCCGTGGCCACCTACAAGCGGGCACAGGGGAAGCCACACTGGGAAGGAGGGCACGGGGATAAGGAGCGGCCTGGGGCCGTGGTGCCGCTCCGAGACCCTGGGAGCTACAGCACAAGGCTCGGAAGGGCTTTTCTGCTGGTGCAGGGTGCTGAGGATGTGTAGTGTCTGGTGGGACGCGGAGGCCATGAAGTCAGGCACAGGAGGGAGGCGGTGGAACAGGAGAAAGGACAGCAGGTGTCACAGAGCATCAGCTTCACCAATGGCGGTCCTGGCACCGAAGGGAGACACGAGGGCTCATGCTGTCAGAAGGACCAGGAACGTACCGCTGGTTCTCAGGAACACTGCGGAGCATGCCCTTCCTCTAGACCGCAGGAAGCATTCCCCACGTGGATGCACACGCCCGGCCGGCTCTTGGTGAGGTGTGGCCTTTTGCGCTGGAAACAGCCTGTGGGTCAAGCTATTGTCGGTGGCAAAGGCCCACCCAGAGCACTGATGAGCAGCTCCTCAGAAAATGAGCCCTCGTGCGGGGAAGAGCTGCCGGGAAGAGCTGGCTTTGACGCTCCGGTGTCCTTTTCCTGTTCCATCGCCTCGTGCATACCTTTAAACGAAATCCTGCTGTTCCCGACATGGGTTCTCTTACAACCCAGCTTTCAAACACTCCCCCAGGATGCCAGGGATGGGAGGGGAGGGAAGCAGCTTGTGGGGACCTCGGACTCCCCAGCACCCCCACCGGCCCCAGCACGCTCTCCGGACCACCTGGTCGGCATTCTCCTGCAGCCGCGGGCTTCCAGACAGTTCTACAGAGGGAAAGGTTTCTTTTCAAACTAAACAATCCGGAAAAACGGGAGAATGACG
The DNA here is from genome assembly GCA_004027185.1 of Glis glis. Classification (NCBI taxonomy): domain Eukaryota; kingdom Metazoa; phylum Chordata; class Mammalia; order Rodentia; family Gliridae; genus Glis; species Glis glis. The sequence continues at coordinate 33,692 of PVJS01015062.1, read as the reverse complement.
ATAGAAATAACTGTTTAGCAATCTTCCCCATGCTCTTCATTCCTTCCCAGGAAAGCTGAACACTCACAGAGCAAGAGGGGCAGGGGTGGCCAACGCAGGGAAGGAGTTTTGAGGAGAGAAAAAAAGCCGCCTCTACTTTTCCACATCTCATCGTTTATCAGTCCCAAGTAATCGGGGGAAAGTAGAAAAAATACAAAACAGAGAAAACGACAACAAAAAAAGGGGAACAGAAAAGAGAGTAGTGAGAGTAGCCCTTGTTGATTTCAAAAATCTGGACCCCTAATCTGGAAGGTCTCTGAGGTCCAGGAACCTGCTCTGCAAGCCCCACACCTCTGGCTGAAGCTGACTGAAGCTTTGCGAGGGAGGTGACTCTCTAGAGAGTGCTCTGGGACATGGGAGTGGCAACCTAGTGGCCCTCTCCCCACCCAGGTGGAAGGGAGGACTTCAGCCAAGAATACAGTTGATACCCACTGCCTCCAAATGGCGACCACTCCTCGAGCTAAGCCCGGATTTCTGTGTAATCGTCTCCGTGGTATTGATCTAAAGTACCCGGAGGGCGGGGGCCTCCGGCCTTCATCCTTCGCTGACCTCGCTGTTATGAGTTCACAAGTCGCTCTGATATATTTAAAGGGTGTGATGTTGAAGTAAGTCTATGCAATAGACTTAGGAAAACATCAACAAAGACTCCTGAGAGTCTCTGAATGGCATAGTTAGTGGACACTGTCTATAAAAGCTACAACCAGACGGTTGTGACGCCGTATTAAAGGCCCCCCGGCCATGCTTCTGTCACCGTACCTCCACTCGCCAACTACGATAAATGCTAAGACTGGTTGAGCCCTTGGACAAAAAGGCCATGTCTACTGGAAATACTAACAGGAAGGCTACTGTCTCCATTAAGGCAAACCATATCTACATGGTGGAGAGGGGAGTGTTTCTGAAATTTCCCAACTGTAAATAACCCCGAGAGAATACACAAACACAGCAAGACAATCTGTACATATGATCTTTCCATCATGCAACGCTGGCTCCTCACATCAGGAAGATTAAATAGAATATACACATCCTTTATACACATCCGTTTCTCTCTCTATGAGTACACATGTGGTTGTCCCTGCCTGGGTCCCCAAGGCCACACATGGTGATGGGCTACATTTTCCGCCCTCGAGTACAGCTTGGGTTTGTTTCTTGCTGAGGCGATGTTCTGGGTCTCCTCTTAATTTTTCCGGATGTCCGCGTACACCACAGACTCTGACTTGTTAATCTTGTCACTGTGATGTCCGCCGGAGTGGTCTAACTGCGCATATATGACTGGGCCCTGGAGGGGAAGAGAGGAATCACGAGTTACAGGAAAGCCGAGGTCCCCGCAGGAGCCGTGTAGACGCGATCGCCAAGGTTCCAGAGCAAAGACTTCCTTCTCTGGACATTTTCAAGACTTCTTGTGAATGGTTTGTCTAGGACTGACTTTAAAACAAGACAGGGCACGCGCTGGAAACTGCCAACGCTGGTGCACGGGCATTTGTCATGTTATTCTTTCTACCTTTGTATGGGTTTGGAGATTTCCAGAACAATATATTTGTTCTTAGGAATATCCCTTATTTTAATATCAACCATAAAACTCTTCAGTCTTTTCAGTTGGGATCAGAACCTTAAGGACTAAGATGAATAACCTGAGATCCACTGAAATCGTGAGCTTCAGAATAACCCACCTAAAAACCCAGTATTCCTGGTGCCACCGAAGGTACAATCAACTAGAACTGGTCACTTTATACAGATACTTGAAACACTTCAAATATTCTTAGTATAATCACTTGTAGCACAATTCTTTCAGTCTAATCCTGTCGTGACTAATCAAAATATTGCTTCTTTGATTTTCTTGCTAGGGATTGAACCCAGGGCCTCGTGCATGTTAAGCATGCATGCTACCACTGAGCTACACCCCAAGACTGCTTCTTTGATTTCTAATATCAGAAAATTGAGCTGGGCATGGTGGTGCATACCTGTAATCCCAGTACTTAGGAGGCTGAAACAGGAGAATCACAGGTTCGAAGTCAGCCTCAGCAACTTAGCAAGACCTTGTTTCAAAATAAAAAATAGCCGGGCGTGGTGGTGAACGCTTGTAATCCCAGTACTTGGGAGGCTGAGAACAGAGGATCCGGGTTCACGGCCAGCCTCAGCTACTTAGTGAGGCCCTCTGCAACTTAGTGAGACCCTGTTTCAAAATAAAGAATAAAAAATCGGGCTGGGGGTGTAGCTTGGAGGTAGAATGCCCCTGGGTTCAATCCCCAGTACCACCAAAAATATAAATAAATAAAAAATAAAAAATAAAATAGGGCTGGAAAGTAACCCAGAGGTAGAATGCCCCTGGGTTCAATCCCCAGTACCAAAACAAAACAAAACAAAACACCCCATAATATCAGACAACTGTTTTTCTTGTTTTAAAATAAAATTTTAAAAGAACAGGTTTTTTTTTTTTAAACCCAGGGCATTCTACCTCCGAGCCACATCCCCAGCCCTATTTTGAAACAGGGTCTCACTAAGTTGCAGAGGGCCTCACTAAGTAGCTGAGGCTGGCCGTGAACCCGGATCCTCTGTTCTCAGCCTCCCAAGTACTGGGAGTACAAGCGTGCGCCACCACGCCCGGAAAAAGAAGAGTTCTAGATGGACTAAAGTAGAAATGCTCTTCTTCTTATCCTCAGCAGTAAAGAAGAGGCCAAAGTCCCCACGAGCTGTCAGGGCCCGGCCCAGCAGCGTGAGGAAGGCCGTGCCCGACTCTTGGGAAGAGGTCCGCGGAAGCCGAGGGCTTAGACACTGGGCAGGTGGCTGCGCTTCATGACCTTCCCAGTCCCTTCCAACCCAGAGATTCCAAATTTGTAAATAGCAATAACAATAACAATAAAATAGCCCTGGTTTTAAAAGAAAAAGTTAATATAACCCAAAGTCAACTTTTCTCCCAACCCAGGTAACTCTCCTTGAGACGTCTAATGAAGTACTTAAGCTTTCAGCTTTAAAATTATACGCTCAGTAGCCAAAACCCATGGTTTACAGTGAACACCCTCATCCCCACCCACGAACCCTGCAGCCTGCACCCTCAGTGTGTACATGGGGGTCCTGCAGGGTTAGGCAACCCCACAGGGGACAGACCCCGCGGTCAGGGCTGTACGCTGGAGCCTCTGAGTGGACATGTAAAATGACCAGGCCATCTGAAGCTGGCAGAGCTATGGTCTGGACTCACGGGATACTCTCTCTTCACTGGGCCCAGCAGAAAACAGCACTGGCCGTGTGGCCTCGAGCGTATTTTCAACTTCTAAGCATCAGCTGCTTCTCTACAATGGCGCTAGTAATAGGATCTATACCTCTCAGTGCTGTTATGAGACTTAAACTAGATGATACCTATAAATAACAGGGTCTGATAGTCAGCACTCAATACATGCTGGCTATGATTACCCTGAACACCTCATGACACGAACACACTTCAAAATACACGGAGGTAAAGCCGGGCATGGTGGTACATGCCTGTAACGCCAGTACTTGGGAGGCTGAGACAGGAAGATCACAGGTTCGAGGACAGTCTCAGCAAGTAGTAAGACTCTCATCAACCTACTGAGACCCTGTTTCAAAAGTAAAAAAAAATAGGGTTGGGGTGTAACTTGAAGGTAGAATGCCTCTGGGTTCAATCCCCAGAACCACAAAAACACACACAAAAAATACACGAAGGTAACCGATCAAGTAAACCAGGAAGTCAAACTCCAGGTGTAGCCACAGTGCATAGAAGGTACTCCATACAGGTGAGACTAATGGATCACATGGTTCCTACTGAATCCTACAGAGACCCTCTATATCCACCTCAGAAAGCTGCAAGGAAAGCAACAGGAAATGCTAATCAAAAAGGAAACAAGCCGGGTGTGGTAGTGCAAGCCTGTTATCTCAGTACTTGGGAGGCTGAGACAGGAGGATCACAGGTTTGTGGCCAGCCTCAGCAACTTAGTGAGGCCCTGTTCCAAAATAAAAAATAAAATAGAGCTGGTGGTATAGCTCGGAGGTAGAACGTCCCTGGATTCAATCCCCAGAACCACGAAGAAAAAAAAAAATAAGTCAACAGGACAGACTTCCTAAAATTCAATATTCTTAAGACAGTACAGCCGCGGTTCCTGCCATCAGGAGTTCTGGGCTGTGTTCACGGGGGGGGGGGGAGTGGAGCGCGTGTGATAAAATGTTATAAAATGGATATAAACTCCTTTACTACATCAACGTCCTTTGTGGTATGATGCTGCACACCTTTCCACCAGGAGCAGGAATCTAGTTCTCCACCCTTGGATCTGGGCAGCCTCCTGGCCTGCTTTGACCAAGAGAACAAGGCACCTGGACCTCAACAGGCCTTGAAGCTTCCACTTTTGCTATCTTGAGACCCATAGGGCCACCGCCCTGTGAACTGAGAGACGCATGGCGCACTGGTCCATCTGCCTGTCCAGTGGCCTGCCGAGGGTCGAGCCGGAGTGGGATCGCCATAGACTACTGCACAAGTGGCCCTGCAGGACACTGGGCAGCCGAGCCAGATCTACCTGTCCATCTGCAGAACTGGGAGTCGAATAAAAACGGCTGTTTTAAGCCAACAGAGAAAGCAAAGGAAAAAACAGTACTGAACTGTATCCGCGTCCATCCATGTACATCAAAACACCAGGAAGTTCCTGTCCCTGAGCTGGTCCTGTCTCCGATGGCAAGAGAGCACAACGGGGGGGCTGAAAGTGACCAGGCATACACGAGGGAGTCCCTTTCTGCTGGCGGATCTGGTTTCCTTCAAGTCGCTAACCACTGTCCTGTGTCACCCGCACTCCTTCTCCCCCGTAGAATGCAGTAAGGTCTAAGTCAGAAACCTTGCAGTTACCGCCTAGACCTTGGCAGCTGCAGGCAGCAGATGAAGGGCACGTGAAATCACGGATCCAGAGGGTTCGTGGCTTGGGATCAGGGATCCGCTGCTGGGTCTAGCTCAATCTAGAAGAGATCTCTGAGTGCTACTCAGAAGCCAAAGGTACCCTAGGTCCCTGTGGAACAGGCTCCAGCCCTGATTTTGAGAACCAGAGAGACTGCTCAGGGCTGGAGGAGGACTCACTGAAACAGATCAATGTGGAAAAAGGAACCTGCCACTGATAAAATCCACTTTTGCACAAGAATAGAGGAGAACAACGAAACCCACATTAACTTAGCTGTTTTCACTATAAACCTTTTATTTTTTGGGAGGGCTGGGATTGAACCCAGGGTCTCACACACGTTGGGCAGGCATTCTACCACTGGCTTACGCCCCTGTACACCGGGGCCTCACCCTCTCCGCTTACACGTGCTCTCTCTTTTTTGCTTTGTTTGAACTTCTCCCCCAAATATTTACTACACAAATAGGCCTTAATTACTGAGAATGTTTCAAGAAACAAGTGGCCTGACATTGGTCTATTGTTTTAGTTATAACGAGAGATAAAAGTACCTCTGAATTCTACTTGTATCTAATTATTCCCACATAAAAATACACTGCTGAGCCTCGCATATGGTGCATGCCTGTAATCCTAGTACTCGGGAGGCTGAGATAGGAGGACTGCAGGTTCAAGACCAATCTCAACAACTCAGTGAGACCCTCAGCAATTTAGCGAGATCCTGTGGGTTCACCCTCGAGTAACAACAATAACTACAAACATACTGGTGAAGGTGGGTCCCGGAAGAAGGTTCTAGAACAGCAAAGAGACCTTCTCTAAATACCTGTTAATCACTCAAAAGTCATTACAGCACACCCTGTAGCCCACTATGCATGGTCTCTGCAGCCTTTTGTAAGCTGATTCCGGTCCTTCAGGGATTAAAGGAATCACTCCCCACACCCTAGCATGGCACCACTGAGAACACTGGCCTCTACCAGGGGCTCACTGATTGGACAAAACACTCGGCTCACTATTCCACCGTTTCCTAAAGTCAAATACAAATGCGAAGCACACCTATGTATTATGACTCTTTGAAATAAAGGAGACTGATATTATCAAAACAGTTGAAAAGAATCGGGTAAGCAGCAAAAACCAAGCACGCGTCTCGGAAGCAGACAGAACCGGGTCTGACACCAGCTCCGTCCATCACGACTACCAGGTGGCTCGCCCTCACCAAGTCTCAGTTTCTGCACGTGTAAAATAGGGACAGTAAAAGAACACATCAAATTATTTTAAACCAATCTTTGAGCCGGGCATAGTGGCACATGCTTGAGAGGCTGAGACAAGAGGATCGCAGGTTCAAGGACAGCCTCAGCAAGTAGTGAGACTCTCATCAACCTAGTGAGACCCTGTTTAAAAAAAATAGGGCTGAGGGTGTAGCTCAGAGGTAGAATGCCCCTGGGTTTCATCCCCAGTACCACAAAAAACAAAAACAAAACCAATCTTCCTCACAACTGAGCTTTATAAAGATCTGCTTCTCTTCTCGCCTTCCTGCCCTAGGGCTGCAGCAGGCCGGCATCTCAGTCAGTCAGGAGTCCTGTCCCCTTGCATGACTGGCCCAGTACCAGCATGGGGCTGCTCTTGGCCCTGGGGACCAGCGGTTTGCTGGGGGCCTTGCTAGAGGTTTTCCTCCACAGTGAGAACTGCATAGGAAGAGATAGCTCTTTCTCCTGTGGCCCGTTTCCACGTAATGCCTGAAACCAAGAAGCAATCTGAGGCTGAGGGATGGAGCTGCGGCTAGACACTACGTGGAGGATGAACCAAGAGTAAAATGGTAAGATCTCGTCCAGAACTGATAAACACAGGCGCACCCTGCCTCGGGCCCTCTTCTGAGAGGATGACCTTCTTATGGTTGAAGTCACCTTTAGTTAGGTTTCCTGTTAATAAATCTTTTCCAATCATAACAAAAATAGTGATCAAAGACATTAACTGGACATTAAGAGGCATCCTTTCTAATAAATTTCCTTCTTGGGGTAATAGTATTCCTTTTCTTCTTACGGTAAAATAACATGGAGTTATTCACTCATCTGAACAGTAATGCTACTGGATTCTCAGATGATGCCTGCAGAAAGAAAAATGGAAGCCGGGCGTGGTGGCACACACTTATAATCCCAGTACTTGGGAGGCTGAGACAGGAGGATCACAGGTTCGAGGACAGCCTCAGTAAATAGTGAGACTCTCATCAACCTAGCAAGACCCTGTTTCAAAATAAAAATAAAATAGGGCTGAGGGTATAGCTCAGAGGTAGAATACCCCTGGGTTCAATCCCCAGCACCACAAAAAAGAAAGAAAGAGAGCGAGAGAGAGAGAGAAAGAAAAAGAAAGAAAGAAAGAAAGAAAGAAAGAAAGAAAGAAAACAAAAGAAAAAGAAAGAAAGAGAAAAATGTAAAGTATTGCTGATCAGGGAGCTTGTCATGACGGGACCTGCGGGAAGCATCCAAGAGATAGTGCAAAAATTCCTACCACACTCCACTTCACAGACCCAACCGCCTATGTGGTCAGCACACAGGCAGTCACGTAGATCTATGAGGATAGCAGCCACCTAGAGCCGTCCTCAGAAAGCACTCTGCCATGACTCCATGACTAGAAATGGGAGAAAGAGATGGAGTTCAGAGATCAAACTGCCTCAACCCATCACTTCACAGAGGAGGGAACAGATGTCCATGTGAAAAGTTCTCCCCAAACCAGTTGTGGTGGCACACACCTGTAATCCTAGTACTTGGGAGGCTGATACAGGAGGATCACGGGTTCACAACTGGCCTCAGCAATTTACCAAGCCCTCAGCAACTTAGGGAGATCCTGTTTCAAACAACAACAACAAAATAGGGCTGGGGGTATAACTCAGAGGTAGAAAAGTCCTGGGGTTCAATCCCCAGTACCACACACAAATAAGTTAAAACAAAACAAAACAAAACAAAACAAAACAAAAATGACTTAGAAAATAACTAAATGAGAGAAAAAGGGTATTTCTTTTTCCTTTTTTTCCAGTATTGGGAGTTGACGCCAGGGGTGCTCTACCACTGAACTGCATTCCTATCCCTTTTTAATCCTTATTTTTGAGACAGGTCCTCAGCCCAGGCTAGCCTCAAACTTGCAATCCTCCTGCCTCAACCTGTGGAGCAGAGGGGATTACAGACCCGCAGCACCGGGCCGCAGCACCGGGCCGCAGCACCAGGCCGGCTGACAAAGGGCGCCGTACCTCTATCTTGTCTGACCATCTCTGTTTTATTTACTTTGAGGTACTTGGGGCTGAACTCAGGGCCTTGCACAAGCGCTACCTCTGAGCTGTCTTTTAGTGAGTGTTCTGACCATATATGGAATCCAGCCACCAACATAGTTGAGTTTAAATCTACCACAGCACTACAGTCATCCCCGCGGGCTCTTGGCTTTGCTTCCCATAGTTCCGTTACCACAGTCAAACGCAGTCTAGAACATTCCAGTCTTTTCCTCCATATTTCATTTTAGATGGTTTCTACTGGTATGTCTTCAAGTTTACTGACGCTTTCTTCTATGATATCTGATCTATTATTAATGCTCGCCAATGTTTTTTCACTTCTATAAGTTCCATTTTGGTTTGGGTTTTCTTGTTTTTGTTTTTCTTCTGTGGAGCTAAGGATTGAACCCAGGGGGCATTCTACCTCTGAGCTACACCCTCAGCCCTTTATTTCTTGTTTTGAAACAGGGTCTCACTAGGTTGCTGAGAGTCTCCCTAGTTGCTGAGGCTGTCCTTGAACCTGCGATCCTCCTGTCTCAGCCTCCCAAGGACTGGGATTACAGACTAGTGTTAGATTTTGTTGACAAGTAGCTGCATTACTTTTGGATCAGTCTGATTCTGCTGAGGCTTCTGTCATGGTCTGGATACAGAAGGCCCCCTGGGAAGCTCCTGTGATGGCAATGCTAAAATGTCCAGAGGTGAAATAACTCCTTGGTGAGGGCTGTAATCTCACCACCGGATAAACCCATTGATGGACTAATAGTTTGGATATATTTTTATGTGGTAAATTAGGCAGGTAGGGTGTGGCTGCAGGAGGAAATGAGGAGTTAGTGACATGTAGGGAGAGTAGGAGGTGGTCCAGGGAGAAGTTCATGCAGACATCATCTATGAGGAAGTGAAAACTGGGAAATACTGGTGGTGAGTAAGGGGCAAAACAAGTTTAAGTAAAACTAGAAGAAAAACAAGTTAAAAACATGCCTAGGGGGTGGTGAGGGTTGCCCCGCTGGACATCAATTCAACACACCGCCAAGGGAGCGTTGAGAAGCGCAGAGGCTGACGGCTATGAGGCCCCCAGGTAGAGAGCTCTCTGCATTCTCGCTCGAGCCGCTCTTGGAGGAGGGCTTCCTTCCTCCGCTCAGGCTCTGCACGCCACACTGGCCTACATAAGCCTGTCTGAGCTCTGCCCTTCCTGTCCGCGACCTGGCTCTTAGTTTTGGCGAGATAGTGATCTCAGGAGGCATATACGTCATCAGGTCACCACTAGAGGGGTGGCCTCGGGGACCATCTATGACCCCCGACCCCAGCCTCCCTCACATGACAGCAGCGTCCCTCTGCCACCACCACCACCATTTATGCTTCGGAGCCGGCCCTACAGAATGAAACCTTTGAAGCCAGGAGCCCAATAAGTCTTTCCTCCTCTAAGTTTTGCATGTCAGGTATCTATGGCAGCCGTGAGGGTGCTCACTGAAACAGCTTCTTTCAAAGCTCGGTGGTGGCGGGTCCGAAGCAGCCTTTATTCTAGTGCTAACTTGGCCAAGTTCTCCCAGCACTCCCAGCAATGTGTGCACCCAGGCATCACAAGACCTATTCTTTCCAGGCGGTTCTTTTCCTGGTCTCAGAGAGTTTTCTCCTAAATATGCACCAATTGGTACTCAGCCAGACCCTGGGGGCCCCCCTCCAGATCTCCCAAGAGCACCCAGAAGCAGAGCCCAGTTAGTAATTTAGCATAACAATGCCTCAGTTTCTCAATACTTACAACAGTATGGCATAAGGCTACAGGTCTTATTCACAAAGCTTATTCTCGTGGGGGTGGAGAGGATAGAACCCAGGGGCATTCTACCTCTGAGCTATACCACCAGTCCTATTTTATTTGAAACAGGGTCTTGCTACATTGCTGAGGCTGTCCTTGAACCTGTGATCCTGCTGTCTCAGGCTGTTAAGAGTCTCGAACAAAAGTGACCCCATCTTGTGAAGGAATGTCATTTTGCAGGGCTCTTTGCTCACCAGAAATTCCCAAGTCTTGCTCAATACACCCTTTCCCCTGCTTGCCGAAATATCCCCATTGTCTTGCCTAAGATGCGCCTGGCAAGCCCCTTGCTTATCCCTGCCCTGTGCTCACAGAAAAGTCCCATTGTCCTGCTTAACCCAGCTCTAACAACCCACCTAACCCCCCTTAACAACCCCACTAGCAACGGTTGACCACCGCTCCCCCTGCCCCATGGAATCTCCCTTTAAGGAAGCTGTATAAGTGGACATGGGCTCTGACCTTTTGCTGCGCACCGCCTCCACAGGTCTTATCCCAATAGAGCCTGTACTGCTGTAGGGCGGTCTCCCTTCTCCTTCCTCCTTGGACATTTCACAGGCATGTGTCACATACCCGGCTTCCTTACTCCCTCTTAACCCATGACCTGAGCCTCCTCAGGGAAAAGTGTAACTGGTCAAATTCCTTAGAACTTTCCATTTCAGGTGAACCATGTTGGTATTAGGCTATGAAACTTGTGCCATGCCACGGTTACAGTTAACATGGCATAGACAAAACACAGTTTTAACCACAATGCTAGGTTCTGTGCTAAATTACAAATAAAAGTTATTTCTCAGCTGGTCATGGTGGCGCACACCTGTAATCCCAGACGTGCAGCACCTTTTCTTTTGATTGATTGATTGATTCATTCATTTATTCTTTCATTGGGAGGCCGAGACAGAGAATTGCACATTCAAGGCCAGCCTCAGCAACTTCCCGAGACCATTTCAAAACAACAACAACAAAAAAGGGTTGGGAGTATAGCTCAGAGGTAGAATGCTCCTGCGTTCAATTCCCAGTACCACACACACACACACACAAAAAAAAAAACCCACAAACAAAAAAGTTATTTCTCTCCTGCACTTTCTACAATAAGGAGAAAACAAAACCATTCCTTGTTTATCAAGCCTATTAATTATTCAAATAAACACTTTCAATTTTTTCTAAAGAATCCACGTGTAATGGTTTGGATTTAGAATGTCCTAGCTAGCCCTCATGGAAACCAGGCAGCTATGTTGGAGGTGGGGCTTTGTTGCCAAGGCGGGGTCCCGGGGGTGTGGCCTCGGGACTATATATGCTTCCTCTTCCCCTTTGTTCCCTCTCTTGCTTCCCGCCTGTGATGTGAAAGCAGAGCTTTGCTCTCTCCCTCTCTCTGCTTCCGACCTCCACGCCCTGAGCTCTGAAGACCCAGCCTGACAATAACTGAACCCCGAAATCTCCAAAAACTGTGAGCAAAGAAACCGACCTTCCTCTAAGCTGTGTGTGGACAGGCTTATTGGATCACAGCAGTGAGAATATTGCCTGAGACAGAAATTAGTACCAGAGGAGTGGGGTCATTGCTGAATCTCGGTCTGATCGTGTGTTTTGTGAGTCTTTGGAACTGGTTTATGAGGGGAAGTTGGAAGGGCCAGAATGCGGATAGAAAGGTGGACAGTAGCTGGGCATGGTGGCGCACGCCTGTAATCCCAGTACTTGGGAGGCTGAGACAGGAGGATCACAGGTTCAAAGCCAGCCTCAGAAACTCAGCAAGGCTCTCAGCAACTTGACAGGATCCTGTTTCCAAATGAAAAATGGAATAGGGCTGGGGTATAGCTAGGGGGAGTAGAATGTCTCTAGGTTCAATCCCCAGCACCAAAAAAGGGGGGGGGGCAGATGGTAGAGACTGTGCTCAGGCAATTTCAGAGGGCAAAGAGGACTCTACAGAAAAATGGAGTACAGGCCAAACATATTATATTCTGGCAAAGAACTTATTGGTATTTTGCCCGTGTCCTGAAACTTTGCGTGAGGCCTTATTTATTTATTTAGTGGTACTGGGGATTGAACCGAGGGGCAGTCTACCTCTGAGCTACACCCCAGCCCATTTTACTTCTTGTTTTGAAACAGTGTCTCACTAGGTTGCTGAGAGCCTAGCTACATTGCTGAGACTGTCCTTGAACCTGTGATCCCCCGGTCTCAGCCTCCCAAGTACTCAGGTTACAGGCATTCACCACCATGCCTGGCTGTCAGGCCTAATTTAAAGATGATGGACTGATTTAAGCTGGTGGAGGAAATCTCAAAACAGCAAAATATCCAGACTGTATTATGGATATTGATGTCTGTGGACAGTGATTTGTACAACAAATTTCAGGAGAGGAAAGCAAAGCAAAGAGACTTTATAGATTTACAGTTTGGCCAGAAAGCCATGTGTAAAATTGGGGCCCAAAAATAGGGTGTTGTGAAAGAAAGTAAGATAGCTGAAGGGAGGTCTGAAGGCAGAAAGGAATGTCAGGGCAGTTAAAGATCTGCATAAAAAAGAAAGGAATGTGGTCAGGGCAGTTTGTAGCCATTGAAAACAAAGGCCCTGTGGTGACAATGATGGAGGCGGGCCCAGTGGCTGTGATTGAAAAGGGCTCCGCAGCATTGATTAAAGAGAGCTGACTACCTTTCCTGCTGGCCATTGATGGTTGATCTCTGAGCTCACATAATGCTGGCTTTGCTGGAAAAAGGATCTTGGAGTCTTCCCTCTAGATTTCAAATGAAGGCACGGAAAGCCAGGCAATGTGTGGCAGGGTTGGAATTCCTGCAACCAGGCCCAAATGGGGGCAATTTGTGAAGTTGTGAGGGTGAAGTCAAGTTTGCAAGGAAAACCTCTGAGATAGATAGATTTATTTATTTATTTATTTTTTATGTGCTTTTATTGGTGCATTATAGTCTCACATCATAACGAAAATCTTGTTGACAGCACTTGGTGCCTCCCCACCTCCCCATTTCCCCCTCTTCCCAAAACAGAATACTGAGATTGATGCTGGTATATTCTCATATGTATACTTAGTCAATGGTGGTAATTTCATTAGGCATATATCCAAAAGAACTGAATGCAGAGACTCAAGGAGATATGCCCATCTTCATAGTAGCATTATTCACAATAGCTAAGACATAAAAACAACTCAGTGAGGGATGAACACATAAACAAAATGTGGCATATACATTCAATTAAATAGGATTTAGCCTTTTTATTTCATTTTATTTTATTTGGTACTGGGGATTGAACCCTAGGGCGTTCTACCTTCAAATTATACCCCCAGCTCTATTTTATTCTTTATTTTGAAACAGTGTCTCACTAAATTGTGGAGGGCCTCACAATTTGCTGAGGCTGGCCGTGAACCTGCGATCCTCCTGTCTCAGCCTCCCAAGTACTGGGATTACAGGTGTGTACCACCATGCCTGGCTAACCCCTGAGATTTAGAAGTTCCAGTGTGATAACATGCCCTAAAAAAGTAATTTTTTTAGCCTCGTTTTCTACCCTAAAATTAAACTCCCTGCCCTTACTGCCCCAAGGACAAAGCTAGTTCCCCAAGGACGAAACCAGTTCCTGCCCTTATCGCCCCTAGGACAACGCCCAAGAAACCAGTTCCTGCCCTTACCAAACCTACCCCCCCCACCTGTGTGCTCAGCCCACGCCCCTAGACCTACCCCCTTGCTTCTAAATAAGGAAAATTTACTATGATTGGTCGATTTAGAGCATACCCCGAGAACTCTGCTTCCTTTCTATAAAAGGAAACAGTGACCTGTACAAGGGGCTGCCATTTTGACCTGCTGGAGAGTGGTAGCCCCGCGGTAATAAATGCTTCCTGCCTTAACTGAGTCTTGTCTCAGACCCTTTGTCCTACACATGGGGTACAACACCAGAAACACGGAAACCACGAGGAAAGGCTGCAAGCTGCGAGCCATGGAGCCAGGCGGGAAGAGCCAGTATGCCACCCACTGCAATCAACCAAGCCACAGGAGCGGGGCTGCCCAGTGTCCTGTGAAGATCACATCTCACCACCATGTGCCCAAATGCCAGAAGTAGAGCTGCAGGATCAATGCTTGCTCTACTGGATTTCAATACTGTTTTGGTCTTTCTTTCTTTCTTTCTTTCTTTCTTTCTCTCTCTCTTTCTTTCTTTCTTTCTTTCTTTTCCCTCTCTCTCTCTCTCTCTCTCTTTCTTGGTGCTGGGGATTGAGCCCAGAGGCATTCTACCTCCAACCTACACTGCCTGCTCAATTTTATTTCTTAGTTGGAAACAGGGTCTCACTAGGTTGCTGAGAGCCTTGCTAAGTTGCCGAGGCTGGCTTTGAACCTACGATCCTCCTGTCTCAACCTCCCAAGTACTGGGATTACAAGCATGCGCCACCACGCCTGGCTGGTCCCTTCTTTCTATGGCCCTGTTTCTCCCTTTTAGAATGCAAATGTTTACTCTGTGTCACTGTACATTGAATGTATGTAACTTGCCTTTTGTTTTTGCAGGGGCTCACAGTCAAGAGCTTACCTTGAGTCTCAGGAGACTTTGAATTTTTGAGCCCTGCTAAAACTGTTAAGACTATGGGAATTCTTGGAGATGGACTAAGTGTATTTTGCATTGTGAGGTGGCTGTGAGGTCTAGGGGGCCAGGGGCGAAACGTAATGGTTTGGATTTAGAATGTCCCCCTAGCCCTCATGGAAACAAGGTAGCAATGTTTTAGGTGGGGCTTGGTTGCCAAGGAGGGGGTCCACAGGGGTGTGGCCTTGGGGATTATAGATGCTTCCTCCGCCCCTTGTTCTCTTTCTTCCGGCCTCCATGATTTAAGAGTAGAGCCTTGCTCTCTCCCTCTCTCAATTTCCCACCGCTGTGCCCTGAGCTCCGCAGACCTGGCCTGACCTGGATTGAACCCTGAAATCCTCAAAAGCTGTGAGCAGATAAATCCACCGTCCTCTAAGTTGTGTGCGCTCAGGCTTACTGGGTCACAGCAGCGAGACTATTGCCAGAGACACCATGAAAAAAATTTTTCTGACTTATTATCAAAACCAAGAGTATCAACTTTTTCTTGCTAGTTTCTTCTTCTTTTTTATTTATTTATTCATTTATTTTTGTCATACTTGGGATTGAACCCAGGGCCTTCTGCCTCAGAGCTACACCCCCCAGCCCTATTTTATTTTTTATTTTGAAACAGGGTCTCACTAAGTCGTTGAGGGCCTCGTTATGTTGCTGAGGCTGTTCTTGAACCTGCGATCCTTCTGTCTCAGCCTCCCAAGTACTGGGATTACAGGTGTGTGCCACCACGCCTGGCTTAGTTTTCTTATCTTAATAGTCTCCGATACAGAATATATTTCACTAGATTTTATTTCCTAGGCAATTAAAGATGAATTTTTTAGGTCTGACAAAGCCATTTTCTAATTCTACTTGGCTCAAAGGAGCCACATTTTTCGTAAGCAATTATGTTAGTGGTGGTTTGGTGGAAAACTTCGCTCAGGTCAGATTCTTCTCCACACATTTCCAGTGGTCCTCGTACACCAGCCCTTCAATTCCCCTCTCTCCGCCTGTCTCTTTCACAGCTCCATATTCCTCTCTGCGCCCAGGGAGTGTCAGAGCACCAACTGCAGAGCATGGCTCGGCGGCAGACCTGCCATTACCTGGTGAGATCCGGGAGGCAGACTCTTTACTAGGCCCTCTGTGTCGGAGGGGGACTTCCGTGGAGCCTGTTTAACCGATGACAAACTCTCTGATGTGCTGCAGCTGATGAATTGGAAATTTGGAGAACAAATGTGGGGAAAAAAAATTAAAAATTAAAATAAATGGAAACAAAAATACAGAAATGCAAGTGACGGCAAGATGAAGCAGCAGATGTATAAAAACAAAAGACAACAGAACAATGGGTATCCAAACGATCATGCATCTTAAAATTATTTTTTGTCCCTGACACTTGCTCATTCTTCTAAGCCAATGAGCCTATTGCTGGGGGAGGCACAGAAACTAATACAGTATGAATCATCACCCCAGTTTCAGATGGAAATGCTGATTCCAGGCACATACACACTTATCCTTTTGCTGCTTTTTCTTAAGCCCTGCTTTCGGGATGAAGGTTTAAAGGAGCCAAGCTATTCCTTCTTTATTTTATTTTTTATTTTTTGGGGGGCCGTCTACCCCCAGGTTATACTCCCAGCCCTGTTTTATTTTTTATTTGGAAACAGGGTCTCACTAAGTTGCTGAGAGGCTAACTAAGTTGCTGAGGCTAACTTTAAACCTATGATCCTCCTCACTCAGCCTCCCAAGTACTGGGATTACAGGCGTGCGCCACCATGCCTGGCTCTCTCTATATATATTATATGTGTATATACATATTTATATGTATATTTTATATGTGTATATATATACCTACTGGCACTGTGGATTGAACCCAAGGTGCTACACCCCAGTCCTGTTTTATTTTATTTCTTATTTGAAACAGGGTCTTGCTGTTACTGCACAAAGGCCTCAAATCTGCGATCCTCCTGTTTCCGCCTTCCAATTACTGGGATTATAGATGTGTACTGCTGAGCCTGGCTAATCTATTCCTTCTTAATGGTAATTTGTTTTTGTTATCATCAGGAGTAAACATCTTCTGAACATATTTTTGTGTGTGTGTGTGTGTGGTACTGGGGCATTCTACCTCTGAGCTACATCCCCAGCCCTATTTTATCTTAATTTACAAACAGGGTCTCACTAGGTTGATCAGTTTCACTACTTGCTGAGGCTGTCCTCGAAACTGCGATCCTCCTGTCTCAGTCTCCCAAGTACTGGGATTACAAGCGTGTGCCACCACGCCCGGCTTCTGAACGTATTTTAAAAATTACAGATAGACATCCAGACTCATGGCCTGAGTTGTCTGGTTCCCTCCATTCTTGAAGTTTGTTTCCCTAGCAATATGACAACCCAAAGACACAAACAAACACCAAACAAATAAACACGCAACCCAGCACATCATGGGTGCTGAGAAACTGTGGAGTGCCACAGCACACCACTGACCTGCTTCTGGGGCAGAGGAGGTCTTTAGCTCATAAATAAATCAGGGAAAGTAAACTCCAGGAAGTAACTCATCAGGGATTTCCTAATGAGATGTGTCATCAGCACAGCTTAAATCCTTTACGACATATTATTTAAAAAAACATCAGAGTCCGGGGAGGATCTCATTGACATTGTCATTAGTAAGACCAAAGCAGACTGCGTATTCTGCAAACTGCGCCTTCTTTGCAATGGGAGACTACGTGCCTGAACCAAAACCGTCGGATGATTCTAACACTAAGATGGTCTTAATAATTGGTAATAAAATTCACATATGAAAAAGAAAACTAACACACACACACAGAGGCGTTTTACATGAAGAGCACATATATGCAGATGAACCCAATTTCATCCGGTGGTTATGCTCAACGTGTCTGCAATACCATCACGTGACACATTTGTGGACAAAGCGCGACAGCTGTGGGGTTAGCTCAGCGCTCGCTGGTTAGCAGTCAACAGGGAAGCGGGCCGGACACGTACACATGAATACTAACAACGGGCAGTGTGATTAGTTACCATGTGTCTACTGGGAGTGGAAGAGGAGACCCAGCCCCGTTAGAGTCCCCGGGTGTCTTCTAGGTCAGCTTTCTTAAGAAGTGGAAGATTAGCAGGACCTGATCCCAGCACACCAAGGTAGAAAAGCAGGGGAGGGAAAAAACCAAAGTAAGAAGGAGAGCAGCATCATGATGCCATGCAGGACCTAAAGAACACCTCCCTGCCCCGTTATTAACCCCAAAGCAAGAACTGCACACTGGCACGTTACCACCTGGATTAGTCTCGTGCCGACAACCAGCAATCCAGTGATGTTTCATCGTAAAACACTCACCATGCAAGGGAGCAACAGTCAGCAGAATAGAAGCATTCCAAGCAAGTAACATCCGACTCTGAGCACTCAGGCTTGTCTAAACACAGCACTCCTAACACTCTAGATCAGCAGAGTCCACCAGGGCTCAGGGCATGCGATCCTCTCAAACCAGTCTCTGCGGATGGTTAGATCGTGCACCTGGGACACCGCAGCTCCTGCTAATTCAACTTGAATCCAGCCTTCGCCCCCGTCTTACCACATGAGTGCTACATAGCTTATAAGGGTTAGCTTTCCGGCTGGAGTGGGGAAAAGAGAAGGTCCTTCAATTAGATATATACCCTATGCTCAAAGAAGTCCCCTTTGAGAAGCCATAAACAAAAAGAAAGTCAACTTTTCTTTATTGCTGGTATATTTTATTGTCCATTCTTATCCAAGTTTGAGTAAATACAGTCGAGAATGAGCAAAGCAACTAAACCGTTGAAGCCTGGGGTGGGGGAAGTGCAAAAGAGACACGTCGTGCGTCATGGCACTGGGGGAGGGGGCAGGTTATTAGCATGACTTCTGATTAGGGTTTTATATTCACCCAACTAAAAAGAAGCACCTCATTAGGCTATTGCCAAGAAATTTAACTCTTGAATTGGGCAAGTAATGTGGCTTTAGAATACTAGAGTGCGGAGTGGATGGTATGAAACGCGGAGCCCAGGCTGCTGAATTCACGTGACCACACCTGAGAAGGAAACTGCCCCACAGGGATTAGTATCACAGTCACCTTTGATGGCAGGCCACTGACATCTGCCTGCCCGTGTCAGAGCACCTCCTAAGAGGACGGCGATTCTGACCCAAGACTAAACAGGAGATAATTCTCCACAATCCTCTTTCCATAAAAACGTGAGCCCTGGTTTCTTCTCTCCACCCCTCCCCTAAAAGATGGTGTTTCTTACCCAGTGTAATCCCGCTTAGAGTTTTTCCTTCTATAGAGGACAGCCAGAATCATGCTGATGAGCAGGGTGAGACCTAGGACCACGGCAGTAACTATACCCACCACCACCCACACGGGAAACACGGGCAAACTCTCTAGAGAGAAAGGAACAGAACAGGGTTAGGGTGCATTGCTGCAGAAACAGAATTCATCAAATTAATCAGCAACAGTCTTCCTCTAGCAGCTACCATTTTAATTATCCTCTTTAGGATCCAAATTATAGATACTGGTATCTAATCGATGACATACAAATATGAGCTAAAAAAGCATAAGCTATAGAATTAGGCCTTTCTAGACCCACAATGTCTCTCACTGTTCTAAAACCAAAGCAAAATTGGAGATGCGAATTTATATCTATCTACTCTCCAACAGAGCAGACTTTGTCTCAAATGAAACACCAAAACCTGCACTTTCTGCTTATCCTCAAAAAAGGAAAGAAATAATTTTACTCCTTTTGGAAATACCAATTTTTTTTCCCCTGGAGACTATCAAAACAGTACCAACCTCCTTCTTTCCCACTGCAACTAACCACAATCAATTTAGTCTTACTTGCAATTAACACTAAACAATTAACACAGCTGAAATCAGAGCGATAGGCTCGAGACAGAAGGTACTTAAGTGGGGTGCTCAGCCAGGCTGCTGGGCTGAGCGGTGGCCCCCCGCCCCCAGGCACGTTGCGTAGGTCCACAGAAACAGGGAGCTCAACTCTACGGCAAAAACCTTCCCTTCAAACACACCCTGGAATCTACCTCTTGCTGCCCAGCTAAACAGGAGATGAAGGGGATGCGACCTCTGTGGAAACAGGAAGTACCTTTTTCCACGACATAGAGCCGGATGTGTCCGGGCTGGACCACGATGTCAGGAGGGTTCTTGACATCGCAGATGTAGGTGCCGTTGTGGATAAACTGCATGTTCTCTATGTTGATTGAGGCGTCCTTCTTGTCCAGGTCTCCGGCCCAGCTGATTCTGTCCTTAAATGGCGGGTAGTTCCCGAGGTACACTTGTCCTTGGGAGTAGTGGAAAAACTGCAATCAGAAAACGAGAACACGTGAGCTCTTCCCACAGGCCAATGTCCAAAGCCTGCGACGGCACGCTGTGAAAGGTTCTTTAAAAAGACTTAACACCGAAAGAAATGCAAATCAGACTACAAGTCTCAGGCTAGGGAATCTAAGCCCGACAGAGGTTTGCAGACTGCGGGGGTTCAACCCTATTAAAGAATCCATCCTGTATATTATCTGTAATCCGCCCAACATCCCACTGATGTAATTATCACCACCCAGATTTCTATAAGAAAGGAAATGGAGACTCAAAGAAGCCATTTTCCCAAGGCCATAATGATAGGAGCGGCAGGACCAGGGACCCAGGGTCAAACCCAGGCCCGTCTGATTCTTCAAGGCGGCTGCTCTTCCGACAGCACCATGATCGGCCTGGTGAATCGAAAGGCTTCAGGAAGCTGCCACTGAGACACACGAGGCACACACGAAAAGGAGCCTCGATGCCAGATCTGTTCATCTGGGAGAGTCTTCATTTTCTTTCTTTTCTTTTCTTTTTTTTGTGTGTGTGTGAGAGAGAGATACAGGGGATTGAACCCAGGGGTGTTCTACCTCTGAGCTACAGCCCTACTTTTTATTTTGAAACAGGGTCTCACTAAGTTGCGGAGGACCTCACTAAACTACTGAGGCTGCCCTTAAACCTGCGATCCTCCTGTCTCAGCCTCCCAAGTACTGGGATCACAAGTGTGCGCCACCACACCAGGCTGAGAGTTTTCATTTTCCTATGTAATGTAAAGGGAACGAAGTCCAGAAAACACCAAATGTTTCTGCTTTTCTCTAAGTTTCAGCCTTGGCCATTTTCTCTCAGCGCTCTTCATTCTCCTCAAACCTACTTTTAGCCAAGAAATTCCTTCTTAAAGCAAACCTTCAGACCAGCACCTTGGGAGAGAGGTGAGGCGGGGGGGGGGGGCTCGGCGTCTGTTCCCGTTCCTGGGTGGGCAACGATGGGGCTGGGCAGCATCAGTTCCCCGGCAGCTGATATCTCCCAAGCCCTCTGAGTATTTATCTTTTGAACCATAAATCTTGGCGTAATCCTTTGCTTCCTCTATCCTCCTTCCTATGCAGTTCAAACCCCAATACTGTCGACCTACCTCATAAATTACCCCCAGTTCTCCGTCCTCTCTACTCAGTTCCCACTGATGACACTTCTTCACTGACTCCAGCCTCCGAACAGAGGCTGACAAGCAATAATAGTAGCAATTAGTATGAACATTTATCCAATATATACCCTGCATTTATATGCAGGTATTGTTGGGATTTTTGGGAGGGGGTACTGGGGATTGAACCCAGAGGCATTCTACCTCTAAGTTACACCCCCAGCCCTATTTTATTTCTTATTTGGAAACAGGGTCTCATTAGGTTGCTGAGAGCCTCACTAAGTTGCCAAGGCTGGCTTTGAACCTATGATCCTCCTGTCTCAGCCTCCCAAGTACGGGGTTACAAGTGTGCATCACCACACCCAGCATATACCCTGCATTTAATACGACCTAAATGCCTGTTAGAAACTGTGAAGGGTCTGAGACTTGACCCTCTTTATAAACTAACAAAGTTCCTGTGTCAAAGTTCCCGGGGGGGGGGGGGACAGGACATGGAGTCACTTTATAGTGACGTGATCTCCCAGGAAGATCGGAGACAAAGGACCTATCACTTATGGTTAGGCAGGAAGCACATTCTTATCTGCTCCCCTGGCCCGGAGTCCTCAGGGATGGCTGGGGGCCTGGGTAGAGGCTGTACACACATGTGCATCCCTGCTGAGGGGCCCCAAGCGGTGGGAGCCCCGATCTTACTTGTTCATCTGTTTGTGAGACAGGGTCTCACTGTGTGGCCCAGGCTGGCCTTGCACTCTTGGGTTCAAGCGATCCTCCCACCTGGGCCTCCCGAGTAGCTGGGACTATAGGTGTGCACCACCACGCCCTACCTGGAACCCAGATCTTTTATAATGGGCAGAAGGCATGTCTAACTTTCACCCTGAAGAGACACAGTAAGCAAATCCGTCCTCCATTCCACCGGGAAACCTGTGTCTGGCTTCCAAAGATGGCCACTTATCAAGAAAGCCCAGAGCAAAGGCAGCCAGTATTTCTGCTACAAGACCTGCAGAAGCGTGAAGGACCACAGGAAGCCATTTCTCAACAACACCATTTCTCATGATTGTCCTGCAGGGCGAGACCCACCTGCCCAGGACTTCACGAACAGGAAAGCGAGGTCCAGGAAACCTCGGCGACCTGTCCCTGGCAGCAGGCCTTGAGCTAGAATTCAACCCAGCTCTGACATCACGGCAAGCTCTGTCAATTAATGTCTCTCATGTATGATCATGTCTTGCCTGCTCTAAGTCCTTTACTTCTCTTCTTTGCCAGGAAATAAACAACAAGCTCGCAACCTGGCAACACGACCTCTCTCCACAGAGCCTCTGCCTTCCCGTGCCACACCATCTCCACACATGCCCTGCCTCTAAGCAGGCAAGGACGGCCCCACACGCTGTTCCCACCAAGCTACCTCTACACATGGCTCCCTCAGCCAGTCTCCTCATTAGACAGAGGCAGGGGACGGGACGGACTCAGCTCTTCCTCCTCAGCACTTAGCACGCAGCAGGAGTCACAGATGGGTTGAACTGAATCGATGAAGAATGTGCTAGTCAAACCAGCAAGACAGAAAGGAGTCCGCAGATCTCCTTCAAAAAAAGACTAGAGCTGGGTGTGGTGGCACACGCTTGTAATCCCAGTACTCGGGAGGCTGAGACGGGAGGATCCGGGTTTGTGGCCAGCCTCAGCTATTTAGTGAGGCCCTCCGCAACTTAGTGAGACCCTGTTTCAAAATAAAGAATAAAAAATAGGGCTGGGGGTGTAGCTCGGAGGTAGAATGTCCCTGGGTTCAATCTCCGGTACCGCAAAAAAAAAAAAAAAAGACTAGATCTCGTTATCAGCCAGTCATTTTTTGGTGCTGGGGATTGAACCCCAGGAGCATTCTACCTCTAAGCTATACTGCAGCCCTTTTTATTTTTTTCTTTGAAACAGGATCTCCCTAGGTTGCCAAGAATCTCGCAGAGGCTGCTCTCAAACCTGTGATCCTCCTGTCTCAGCCTCCCAAGTACTGGAATTACCGGTGTGGAATACCACGCTGTGCTCAACCAGTACTTTTTATGTTCATGCCACTGTGTTAAAGCTGTAGGATGTAAGACAGGTCTATGTCCTCTCAAAACAGCTGCAGTCTGGACGATGAAGACAAAAGTGTCATATGAGGACTTGTCCTGTAGGAGTAGCCCAGATCATGTGGGAAGTGAATTGAAAGGGCTAAAATGTTTTTTTGTTTTGTTTTGTTTTGTTGTTTTGCGGTACTGGGGATTGAACCCAGGGGCGTTCTACCTCCAAGCTACACCCCCGGCCCTATTTTTTATACTTTATTTTGAAACCGGGTCTCACGAAGTTGTGGAGGGCCTCACTAAGTAGTTGAAGCTGGCCGCAAACCCAGATCCTCCGGTCTCTGCCTCCCAAGTACTAGGATTACAAGCGTGCACCACCACACCTGGCTAAAATGGTTTTTAAAAAGAGGTGTTAGGCACCAGCCTAAACAACATAGTGAGGCCCTCTGCAACTTAGCGAGACCCTGTTTCAAAGAATAAAGTAGGGCTGGGGGCATAACTCACAGGTAGAATGCTTCTAGGTTCAATCCGCAGTACCACAAAAATTTTTTTTAATTAAAAAGCAATACAAAGAGGTGTTATGGAGGCACGAGGAGGTAGAGACTGGGTAACAATTAAAGGGCAGAAGCTCAAAGCACAAAGCACCCTACTAGACTGGAAGTGACCTCATAGGAGAACAGAGGCTCAAGCACTGGGCCGGGACCGCCGGACGGGAACACGCTCTGACTTCCCAACAGGCATTGTGAGCAAAGGGAAACCAGGAGGTGTGGCGAGGGCAGCGGCAGGGTAAAGAACTATTTTAAGACTACAGGGGTGGAGTATAGCTCAGTGCAAGAGCTAGCTAGCATGGCGAGGCCTCGGGTGTGACCCCCAGCACCAAAAGACAAAAAGACAACATCTATCTGGCGGCCTGTGAGCCCGGATCAAAAGACAAAAGAACAGAACAAACCAGGCTTTACTTCACTAAATCCAGGCGCAAAATTCATATTGCTTAGCTGGGCGTAGCGGGGCACACCTGTCATCTTAGTACTTGGGAGGCTGAGACAGGAGGATCACAGGTTTGAGGTCAGCCTCAGCAACTTAGTGAAACACTGATTCAAAATAGAAAAGAAAATAGGGCTGGGGGTGTAGCTCAGAGGTAGAATGCCCCTGGGGTCAATTCCCAGAACCACCAAAAAAAACAAAAAAGGAAAAAAGCCTGGGCATGGTGGCACACCCGTGGTACCTTCCAAGTAATCCCAGTACTTGGGAGGCTGAGACAGTAGAATCTCAGGTTCGAGGACAGTCTCAGCAAGTAGTGAGAGTCTCATCAACCTAGCAAGATCCTGTTTCAAAACAAAAAATAAATAGGGCTGGGAGTGTAGCTCGGAGGTAGAATGTCCCTGGGTTCCATCCCCAATACCATTTAAAAAAAAAAAAGATTAACATCGCTTAACAGAAAACAGAGATGCAGGGAGGATGGCAGAATCTTGACACCCAATACAAAGCAGCAGCAGCAAATGCCCTTATTTCTCGGTGGCAGGCGGAAGTAGCAGAGGGGAGGGGAGGGAGGAAAAACTCCACAAAACTGGTCCCTAAAAGAACACAACCCCCTGCAAGAACATGCAGAGAGGGGAGAAAAGATGAGTTGCTGTTAGACACAGGGACCAATTCCATGCACCAGAAAAGACGCCTATGGTATGCTGGGTTTGAATATACTTTTCTTGTAGAATCTGTAGAAACGAAAGGCTACTTGCTTATCTGATTACATGTGCCCTGACACTTTAGGGATAAAGGGTCCTACCCCAATAACTCTGGAGTTCACTGTAATCAGACTGGTGTGTGCGTATAAACTGATTAGGTAAAAGCATTGATCAGATTGAAATGCTGCGTGCTCTCAGCGTTAAGCCCTGAGTTATGGGAACCTTCCTTAGCCTGTGTAACAGGGATGTTCTGAGCATGCGTGGCGCTGCCTCATGTCTGCGCCTGCAGACTTGGGTGGGAAGTCCTCACATTTAAATAGTTCTTTGGACTCTCTTGTGCAAGCTTCTGAGGCACAATGCCTTTGCTTCTGTTTCCCCAGGACATCTGTAGGATTCCTGCTGTCGCCCCATAGCTGCTCTAAGGGAAGAAACCTGTAGAAACATCTGGACCACGCACTCCGCAGGTTGTCTTACTCAAACCACACCCCACTGGACCCAGAAAAGAAGTTAAATACGATCCTTGAAATATCTGACTTCACCTCACCCCCCGTCCTGCCTGGACGGGACACTCAGAGCTCCTCCCTGTTCACAAACCCTGGGGGACCCTGGTCCACTCAAGAAGCTGAGTCACATGTTCCAACCCAGTGTGACGGTGCTGTGGAACCGTTTCAACAGAAAGCACAGAGCTTTGACATTGTCACATGTAAAAAGGGAGCCATGGAGGCCGGACAGGAAGATGATTTTATGCCGGGTGCTGCCTCGTCCTGTGGGTGCTCCTGCTCTTCCGGAGGGGACCCTGAGGAGCTCCAGCCCACAGCCTGGCAGCGCTGCGTGCCTTCAGGGATGGCAGAGCAGGTAGGTTCTTGACAGGAAGGCTGCTGGGGGAACGGTCGGAGGAACCCTGACTCCACAGACACACGCTGATCAGCAGTAGTAAAACTTCATGGGAGAAAGCAGAGATGAGGGGCAGATGTCAAAACGGGACCTTTCAAAAATAACGCTAAACCAGGAGCAGGGCGCACGCCTGCGGTCCCATTGCTTGGGAGGCTGAGGCAGGAGGACCACAGGTTCAAGGCCAGCAAGACCTGGTTTTTAAATTATTTTTAAAGGGCTGCGGGTATAGCTCAGTGGTAGAGCACCCTGAGTTCAATCCTCAGTACTGCCAAAAAAAAAAAAAAAAGAATGGAGGTTTATGGCTCCGGAGGCTGGAGGCACGGCAGCACGGTGCTGACGTCTGCCTGGCGGCCGGCGCGGGCCTTCTTGTTGCATCGAGACCCATGGGGAGCAACACGTGGCCAACGGAGAAGGTGTGCCAGCTCAGGTCTCTCTCCCTCTCCTTAGAAAGCTACTAGTGCCACCACGGGGCCCCACCCTCCTGACGGCATCTAATCTCACCCTGATGGCCTCCCAAGGGCTCCGCCTCCACATCCACTAACATCTGAATCTGGGGATTATGTTTCCCACACATGAATTTTGGGGGTACACATTCAGTTCACAGCACTCATTATCATTCAAAAGAGGAGTTGGGTATTCTTATTTAAAGATGGATGACAGAGGCTGAGACAGGAGGATCTCAGGTTCAAAGCCAGCCTCGGCAACTAAGTGAGACTCTCAGCAACTTACTGAGACCTTGTTTCCAAATAAAAAATAAAAGGGCTGGGGATGTAGCTTGAAGGTAGAATGCCCGTGGGTTCAGTCCTGTACGTACACACACACACACACACACACACACACACACACACAGATGGATGACAGACTCTGGACCTGCAAAGTACTGACCCCACTTTCAAGTAGGTGCCAGTGTTGACAGGCCGTGCACCGTGCCCACAGCACCGCGGTGACATATGTGCTGTACAAGTCAGCACCATGAGCTAAGCACTCCTCTTGAACCGTCTCGCTTTCCTCCTCCACATATCCTATGCGGGCCATTTCAATGTCTCCATCTCACACACAAGAAAAGTGTGTGAGAACCAGGACCACCAGTCTATGTTTAACAGGCACCCGCCGCCCGGCACCAGCCAGTCGCTAACTAACCTTCCCTTCAACACCGTGGCCCCCCGTCTTACTCTGAAGTCACCCGTGTGCCAGGGTCACGCCTCCCCACACCCCAGTGAGAGCAAGGGTTATGTTTTAGACCTTTTGTGAAGATCCTACATACCCACTGCATGGTAAGCTCCCAATAAATACTGCTAAATCAGACGACAAGCTACATGGAGAAACTCACAATGAAACCAGAGGGAGCATACATATATATCTAAAAAATTGGAAATATATAAAAGTAACAGAAATGAAAATGGGGCAAAGGAATGCTGAAAAGACACACGATAGGCCATGATTAGAGGAAGCAAGGTCAGCTAAGGGTTGCTCTGCAGAAAACACCAATTTCAAAATAGAATTTGGTAGCCAGGCGTGGTAGTGCACACCTGTAATCCCAGTACTTGGGAGGCTGAGACAGGAGGATCACAGGTTTGAGGACAGCCTTCGCCAAGTAGTGAGATTCTCATCAACCTAGGAAGACCGTTTCAAAATAAAGTAAAATGGGGCTGGGAGTGTAGATCGGAGGTAGAATGCCTCTGAGTTCAATCCCCAGTACCAGAGAGAGAGAGAGACAGACAGACAGACAGGCAGACAGACAGGGACAGAGAGAAAGGAGACATAAAAGAAGGAAAAGGAAATATTTTTTTGTGTGTGTATGTGGTACTGGGACTTGAACTCAGAGGCATTCTACCTCTGAGCTACACCCCCAGCCCATTTTTTATTTTTGTTTTGAAACAGAGTCTCGCTAGGTTGGTGAGGGTCTCACTAAATTGCTGAGGCTGGTCTTGAACCTGCAATCCTCCTGTCTCAGCCTCCCAAGTACTGGGATTACAGGTGTGTGCCACCACACCCAGCTCGAGATATGGTATCTTGAGAAATCTATAGTTAGGGACTTTCTAGAAACCATCTCATGATCCCTGGGTGGATGCATCCTCCTATACCTTCCCATGCCTGCCCCTCACCAAGTTTCCTTTAAAAGAAGAGGTGGGAATCCCCAAAGGTGTCTCTCTTGAGACGGCCCACATTCTCCCTTGAACACTCCCCCTTGCTTTCCTGAGTAACTCTCTGCCCGTGCCTGACTGGCACCTGCTCAAATCCAGAGTCATCATGCCTTCTCCTGTGACAGTAACACACGCACTCATTCTGGAAATGGACCAGGGGGAGAATGGCTGGTTATCCGTGGAGGGATGGAAGCCTGCGGGGAGAGAGGGGCCAAGGGCGGTGAGGCGCTCCTACCGACACGGTGGTGTCCGCGCCCTCTGGCTGGAAGCTCCAGGTGACGGAGGTCAACCCGCCGGTGGTGTTGGTGGACTTGAACTTGCATGTCAGCTTTCCCTGCGTCCCGTTTGCCACGAAGATCTCTTTTGGCGTATACACCTCCAAGGCCGACACTCCAGCAGTCACTGGAGAGACAAGAACAAGGCGGGTTCACAAGGAAGGTTCGGCAGGAACGTCAAGGAGCATATTTATCAGAGAAGGAAACAAAGAGGCTACAAACAAGTCGCTAAACGTATACAGCAATTAGCTGCTATGATACTAGACACTTCGGCAGGGTATTCTACAGCAAAGGGTTTCCCACAAACAGTAATTGTTAAGTCTGGGGGTTTTATTGATTTTGGATCTTAGTAAGAAGATATTTTTGCTATGCTATACCTAATATTTATTTATTTATTATTTATCTTATGGTATTGGGAATGGAACCCAGGGGCATTCTACTTCTAAGCTACACCCCCAGTCCTATTTTATTCTTTTATTTTGAAACAGAGTCTCACTAAGTTGCAGAGGGCCTCACTAAGTTGCTGAGGCTGGCTGTGAACCTGCGATCCTCCAGTCTCAGCCTCCCAAGTACTGGGATTACAAGCGTAAGCCACCACGCCTGGCTTGTTCTTTAAATTAATAGACATCAGCCAGACACAGTGGGGCACGCCTGTAATCCTAGTACTTGGGAGGCTGAGAGGGGAGGATCAAAGGTTGGAGGACAGCCTCAGCAAAGTAGTGAGATTCTCAGTAACTTGGGGAGACCCTGTTTCAAAATAAAAAATAGGGCTGAGGGTGTAGCTCCGAGGTAGGGTGCTCCTGGGTTCAGTCGCCAGTACCACAAACAAACAAAATTAATAGACATCTTTAAAAGCAGTTTTACGTGTCTAGGAAGAACACTGAGTGGAAATAGAGAACGCCCACACGTTTCCTCACCCCCTCCAGTTTCTCCTAATATTAACATCTGATATTAGTGACATACATGGGTCTCGGTTGACAAGCAGATTTTGTTACACATTAATCGAAGTTCATAATTCACCTTAGGGTTCACTCTGTGCTGTGCATCTTATGGACTTTGACAAGGGGACTTTGACAATGGCATGTATCCGCCATCAGTATCACACAAAATCATTTCCCTGATGCGAACACCCCATGCGCCCCAGAGTCACAGCCTCCCCCAGCCCTGGCAGCCACGGGCCTTTTATGATCTTTCTATATTTGTCTTTTCCAGAATGTTTTCTAGTTGGAATTGAGGTAGGATAGAAGAAATAAACAGGTAGGAAGGAGACACAAAGGAAGGAGAGGGAAACACACTTTAATTCAGAAGGTGCGCACACCGTTCCAGGTCGGCTGCTCCCTAAGCCAGGCTCTCTCCCAGGCCTCTCACTCCTGAATTCCTGGGAAATCAGTAAGTCTTAAAGTTAACCAAAAATTCACTCACTTATGATAATTATCTTGGGTACAATTACCCCCCCCCAATAAATAGTTTAAGCCAGACGGATACAATATCTTGAGAAACTGTCATAGGGGACTTTCCAGCATTATCTATGGTTCAGACAATGGAGATGACGTCAAGAATCCAGAAGATGATCAGACCTTCACAAACCGTCCTGTGATCACGAGACGGATGTCAGTCGCACGCACCCTCCACACCCACCCTGCCCCAAGCTTCCTTTAGAAGAGCCGGGAACCCCCTTAACGTCTGTCTGTCTCTTTCTCTGGAGATGGCCTGCATTCTCCCTTGCATGTGCATCCCTTGTTTTCCTAAATAAGCCCCCGTGCCTCCACCGACACGCTGAAATTCGTTTCCACCATGCGTGTCCAGACCCCGCTGGTCCTGAGTCGGGCTCCCCGTCTCCGGGACTCCCTGGACCCTCTGAGAAGTGACCTCTTTCCCGTGCCATCATGGCCAGGACGCAGCCTCAGCAGACTGGCTTCTCAGGCTTCCGCCGTGTCCCTGCGGCCTGGCATCCCATTGCCCTGTCTGATGGATCGACCCAACGGTGCGGGTGCTCCGCAGTCTCTCATTCACCTCCAGAGGACCCTGCGGTTGCTTCCCTGATGGTCTATTTTTATTGACCCGAAGCGTGTATTTTTACTCTTTAAATGGTGCTCTTATTCACCTGCTAAACTGCAATAGTCATCACATTAAACTTGACTCACCCTCTATATTTAGAGGAATTAAACTGTTCTAAGATATCACTTCCTTTTAAGGTCATGTTTGTTATTTATTTATGGTACTGGGCATGGAACCCAGGAGCATTCTACCTCTGAGCTACACCCCCAGCCCTATTTTATTTTTTATTTTGAAACAGGAACTCACTAAGTTGCTGAGGGCCTCCCTAAGTTGCTGAGGCTGGCCTTGAACCTGTGATCCTCCTGTCTCAGCCTCCCAAGTACTGGGATTACAGGCGTGTGCCCCCATACCCGGCCCATGCTTGTTATTTGACTGATCCTTGTATTATAAAGGACTCAAGGAAGAAGACTGTATATTTGGTTGTGTGAGAGAAAATCTTACCTACCACAGGACCTACATTAGGCACAGATGCCCTCAAGAAATAGCGGTCCGCACCGTGTCGGGTTTGCATTTCACCCACGGAGTTTTTCCAGTCTACGCCCAGGAGACAGTGATTAAAATGTCTATCAGTTGCAGTACAGAAGCAGCTCTTTTTTCAGGATCGGCAATCAGAGGCAACTACAGGAATTACTTTGGATTGCTGCTACAATAAGACAGTCTTCACTCAAAAAACAGACACTTTAACAGACTAAGTGAGGTTTGGAAAGAAGCTTATTTGGCCTAAAATTGTTAACTTAAAAACACCCATTTTCAAAATAAGTTGGTGTGTGTGTGTGTGTGTGTGTGTGTGTGTGTGTGTGTGTGCTGGGAATTAAACCCAGGGCCTCGCACATGCTAGGCAGATGTTCTACCACTGAGCTACCCTCCCAGCCCCAAAATAACATATTTTCAAAGAAATAGTTTGCAATAAATATCTGCAGTGTTCCAATTATTCTTAGAATGTAACAGACAGGCAGAATAATAAAGGGTATTGTCACCCGGGGCTGACAGTCATTTTCGGAATTTCTTCTTCTTGGGGCTTAACTATGACGTTAGGCCAAGGAGAGCAAGCTCACGCCCCCATTCCTCCCAACCATCCTCCAAATGTTTATTCTCAGGACACAACGGGCACTTTTGGCCATTCTTTTATATAAACTGATAGCCACACTACATCAAGCAGATTTTTTTCTGCTAAAAGAGGGTGGATTATTATTATAGGGAACAATAGATTATTATTTGTGGTCCAAACCTCAAAACAAGCCCTTCTTTCAGACTAGAACCAAACAAAAGAAGTCCCTTGCTATTGTGGGCAGGCAGAAAAGCAGCCGCGGGCACTTGAGTTCAGCTGAAGCACGCAGCACAAGACGGACCAGTTAACCCGCTTATTCCAGGAAGAGGCTCCTAAAGCCACCGCTGGCCACCCTGACTCACCCTGCAGGATTCCGAATGGTTTTCTCCATGGCGGTGAGCGCCACAAGGAAAGCCAGTCCCTAACGTCCCTAAATAAAGTTCCTCAAGAATTTTCTTAAACCAGACCCCTCAAGGCCTAGTAGCAGAGCTGTGACCTTGAGATTGTGTGTGTGTGTGTGTGTGTGTGTGTGTGTGTGTGTTACTGGGGACTAAACCCAGGGACATTCTACCTCTGAGCTACACCCCCAGGCCTGCCTATCTATCTATCATCTATCTATCATCTATCTATCTATCTATCTATCTATCTATCTACCTACCTACCTACCTACCTACCTATCATCTATCTCAGGGTCTCGCTAGGTTGATGAAGAGTATCACTGCTTGCTGAGGCTGTCCTTGAACCTGCAATCCTCCTGTCTCAGCCTCCCAAGTACTGGGATGACAAGTACACACCACTGTGGCCA
The DNA here is from genome assembly GCA_004027185.1 of Glis glis. Classification (NCBI taxonomy): domain Eukaryota; kingdom Metazoa; phylum Chordata; class Mammalia; order Rodentia; family Gliridae; genus Glis; species Glis glis. Next base: position 1,802 of record PVJS01015062.1, on the reverse strand, counting down.
ACTTTGAGATGGTTTTTAAAGATGGATCTAGGCTAAGTGTCCACATGTATAGCCAAGAACTTTGAGCAAAAAGACTACCCAATATCCTTAAGTGGCTTTCAGGCCGTCGATTTAAGACAGTCTTGGTTTAGTTAGCCCAAAGCTGGTTAATGAACAACTGGCTTTTATTTGTAGGCATTCCATCGCTCTTTGGTTAATTTGAACATGTAGCTCTTAGAGCCAAGATTATGCAGTCTAATTCTAGACAATCCACTAGTTCCAAAAAAAAAAAGAAAGAAAGTGTCTCAGAACAAGTGAGTTAACTTCCTCGCACCGCTGGCCCTGTCCTTCTCTCCAATGCTATGCTGGTCATAATTTTTGGAGATTCCATCAGTCACATGATACGCCTTCCAAATTCCTGGGTTTTTTTTCTCTTCTCGGATAATCTGGATAAGATCGGGTCTCATCCCTATGGCCACTCCTACGGCCGTACCCTCAGCCAGGGCTTCTCCAGCTCAGCACCATTGATGACTGAACTGAGAATTCCATGTGCTGGGGACTGTGCTGAGACTGGCAAAATGTCCAGCAGGGTGACAGGAGCATCTTCTGCCTCCATCTGTGACAACCCACACTGACTCCAGACACTGCCCATGTGCCCTCCGGACTTCGCTACCAGTGCCTGCCGCGGCCACCACCTCCACACGGGTTTCTCTTCTCTGCCCTCCACTGCCCTCATTTCACGCATCCCGCAGCCCACCACACTCCACTGCTTTTACTGTCTCGCACCCCAGCACGCCTCCACTGGCCTTACTCTGATCAGATCCTGGCCCGTCCCTACACACTCACCACTCACAAGCACAAGCGGCTCCCTGGTGCCCTCACCTGCTTACCTGGCCCATCCTCAAAAGCACACCGCCCGGCTGGCTTCACCTGAGGAGACTTTTTTTTTTTGCAATGCTGACAAACAACCCTAATGCTTTGTGCGTGCAAAGGATGCACTCTACCCACGGAGTGACACCCCAGCCCTTCGAGGAAACTCAGTGCTGCCCAGATTGGCAATCCATCCACATGACCTTAATCCATCTGCTATTTTCCTAAAGGACTATCTTACAGCTTCCCCTCCAACCTCAAATCTCTACCTCTTCTCAGCTAACCATTGTGCTTCCTGTTCCACTGACTCTGGGTTCTCAACCTGTGGCCCCTGTACCTGTACCCGTGGGTGCTCCTTCCCTCCCTCTGCCACCACGTGGGAAATGTCTGCACTCCCCCACTGTGCACAGCCCCTCATCTTCTCTTGGTACCTGAGCACTATGATCCAGAAACTCCCCCTACTGCACCTGAATTTTTCACTTGCTACTGGATTACCACCCTCAGCCATTTAAATCACGTATACATTTACACCCCAGCTTCAGGGAAAAAACCTTCAGCCTGCATCTCCCTGCAGCTGTCTATGGCCGTCTCATTCTCTGTTTTACAAATCCTGAGAGAATTGTCTATACTACTCACTGTGTCCAATTTCTCCCATTTCCTCTCAAACAGACCCAACTTAGGCTTCGGCCCCACTTCCCCCTGGAACTTCTTGTTAAGGAATGCAATGACCTTCGCTACAGCAAAGGTTGACTTTCAAATCCTGCCTTACTGGCCTAACCACGGCAGCTGGCGTTGACAGAGTCCCTGAACCTATTTTTCTTAGCAGGTTTCTGCGAGCCACGCCCTCTCGACACTCTCCCGTGCTTCTGCGAGCCACGCCCTCTCGACTCTCCCCAGCTTCTGCGAGCCACGCCCTCTCGACTCTCACCTGCTTCTGCGAGCCACGCCCTCTC